>JAOTOM010002770.1:0-97500 GCA_034440615.1 Ashinkailepas kermadecensis | reverse complement strand
CGGTCCGGGGAGATCTATTTCTTTTTCGGTCGGTCCCCCAAACTCTGGCTGCGCGCATGGGCGGCTGGCTGGCATTTCTGGCGTCTGAGGCGGTGGCCTTATGGTGAGTGGCCGGGGGCTGTTGAAGCCTGGACGATGCCACTCCTGGATCGATTTGGTGCTGCGATGTCGGTTGTTGTCAGGCGGGCGTCGTGGTTGGTTGGTTGGTTATTGGTTTTTACAACACATCGACCGTTGAGTCATGTGGCGTCGCCAATCTCTCATGCCGATTGGCCGCGGGCGAAGAGTAGCGACAGGTGAGACTCGAACTTACAACCTTTCGATTGTGAGACGGGCAACTTACCCCTAGTCTACTCGTCCCCACGGGCGTCGTGGTGTCGCTCCAGCCAGCTCTATGGCGGTGCCAGCTTTGGTGACATCTGCCAGTCTCATTCACGACTGAACATTTCCTTTGCTTTGCCTAGACAATCATGCACCGAATAGAGGAAACGTTTAGATTGGGCATAGCATGAGGCGGACACCCCCTCCCCCCGCCGAACACGAAAGCTAAAGCTACTGTCTGCAAAAAAGAACGACAATCGAAGCATCTACACCTCGATAAACAAAGAAGCTAAGCATTCGGTGAACGTGACCAAACCATCAATACTCATTTTAAGCTATTGTACTGAGCTGGTGAGAAAAAAAAACGAAAACCAACTAAAGGCACGACACTAATGCGCATTTGAAGGAAAACATTCCGTCTTATTGCCGTGAAAAGAAATGAACGTTTTTGCCTGGTTATTTTGCTTAGAAGAGGACATTCTTATATTATTTGTTAAAGAATAAAGGCATGTAAATAACATGTTAAATAACAATATTCAGACATAACGAGCACAATGCCTTTTTAGCTTTTGCTATACTTCGTGCTGGTTTCGGGCAGCACACGATTGGGCAGCCACTGTACTCTCCGTGTATGCGAATTGCTGCGCAGTTATTACACCAGCATAGAGCACCACTGGGACGCTGAATACCTGAGGACAAGAAACCATGCATACCATGCATAGAACAACCATGTGAGTTATCATACCCAAGAGGACAGAGAGTCCGGGTGGACGGCGTTGAGAGCTCGACTTTTTGTCGTTTTTTGGCCCCATATATAAATACGGTTTCTGAACGTGAAAATAAACTAGCGGAAATGCGACTTTCTTGGGTGGGGAAGGGAGTCAAACCTCCCATACCAAAAGCCTTTTTACTGTTACGACGGGAACAATCACTAGCACACCGAAGGGGTGGCCAGCGGAGACCGACCTCGTATGGATTTTTTTTTATCGCACCCTGAAGGCCTGACAGTAACAAGTTGAGGCTCAACAACTTGTCTGAAAACGTATAGTTTTGTGAAATCAGGGATCAGCTCTACCCCTCCCCCCCCACCCACCCCTTAACACACGCCCTGGAGGGCCTCTGAACATTACGCGCACTGGAGGGGGGGGGGCGGATTCCTCCCCCCCCTAAGATCTAGGCTCCTATTAAAGCAACTGGAGTAACTAAATTCGCAGGGTGGATGGGTACGGTGGTGAACTCTGTTGTGTGCAAATTTAATGACCTTTGGTCAATATCTTCAAGGTCAAATAAGGTCACATATGTCAAAATTTTCTTGATTTGCGTGGCTTGGCTTGTCATTGCTATGGGTCGCTGTGATTGTGTTTAAATGCTCCAAAATTGGCATCAATGATGTTTTGGACATTACTAATGATGCAATACAGATGCTAGACCCGTCATTTGACCTCAGATCACCTATATAGCAGCACTTTATCAGGTCAGTTACCTGTTCCAGTTACCGGAACCGCCCGCCCGACTGCTCCGTCGGGCAGCTCGGCGCAATCGGCTTCGCGAAGAAAGGAGTGAAGTACATGAATAAAGTATGGAAACGCTTAGGTACACAATGACAAACAGTAGTTTTCAGAATGTGTAGGGAGTAACGTGCAAAGCGACATCAATCGCATGCCAGTCATTTGCATTTATGACAACATTACAATTCACCAAGTTTGGTTCCATTAACCTGTCATGAACTTGACCTGACTTGAACACCTAACATGACCTTGAAACTATAAAGCATAACAGTATACGTCAAACAAGTCGCTAGTGTTGCCAAGAACACTTCCCTTTTGCTAATATACGGGAAGCGCATCAACGCCGATTTTGTGGTCTGGCGCTGCGAAATGTATTGACTTTAACGGCCCCTAACTCGAAAATTGTCGGCCCATTTCCGTTTTTCTTGCTTTAAGCAACGCGCCGGACACTTCTAAGCAGGTACACAAAGTGGCGTATATCGACCGGTAAAATCTGGAGTAATGTACGAAAAACCGGAGGGGTGGGCGGATTTCGCCCCCCCCCCCTCCAGTGCGCGTGTTAAACAAAGACCATACGAGGAGCTTCGGCCATCGTGGGTCTACTTCAGCAAATCATTGATGCTCCCCTGACGTACATACCCGGCGAACCCCTCCATCGACGAGGTCAGTTTTTATCATTTTCGCATTGAAAGCTACCCAGCACTTCCTCCTCCTGCATCATTGGCTTGCACCCCCACCCACTCCTCTCTCCCTTAGAACGGACTGCTACGCTTTTGACTGGAGGAGGGGTTCCCTTTCGTGACTGTGGGACCCCATCTGAGGAAACCAGAGTCCGGCCCCCAAGCAATGCAAAGGCAATGGAGAATGAGCCTCCATGCCACAGTTAGCATGTTAGGGGGAGGCCTGCCGTTGTAGTGTCGGCATATGGTGGGCCGTCCGCACCTGCCCCGGGGCACGAGGGGTGCCCCCAAAAGTGTTTTTTTTTCCCAAACTTGCGCACTAAAATGGTATTTCCTCCGGAATCTAATAACATTTGACAACACAAATATTGTCTTAAACGAACCCACCAAATGCTGCTCAAATTCGAAGTTTTTCGAACCTGAAGAAGACAGTTGAAATCCCTCAAACTGATCGAAAACAATCCTTTTGGATCCGCCACTGGGTGAAGTTTTGCACACGTACACCACCATAAACGAAAGGATTTTTTTGTTGCAATATTTTTCAAACTTCCAGATCAATTTACGTGCACTTTATATCCTCCCATTTTTCAAAACAAGAATGGACCGATGACCACAAGTGACATGATGTACATATGTCAACAATAAATCTCTATCCCACAAGCTTTTCTCCAGATGCTGTTCAAGCATTGTAGATGACCAAGTTGCATCTCTTCAAAAGCAAACGTTCAACATCACCAACACCGCGAACAATGTACGGAGTTCAAAGTCCGTGCCTTTGATCCCATTTGACCCTTAACGTGATGCGGCCGGTACTCGCAGGACCGTTCTGCGCGGAGTTTGCCAGGAAACCCACCGGTATTTGCGTCACGACTGAATCATCGCGTCAGCTGTTTCCCCCGGGAGCGGTAGGTGTACACTCTCTCCAACTGTCGGCCTTTTTCCCGGTAGAGGCTATATGATAGCTTCGACCAATGAGAGACGAGAAGCATAGCCTCTGGCCAGGTTAACAGAAACTATACTACGTGCATTTAGATAGCATTTGCGCCTTCGAGACCGCATAGCCTCTACTGGATGGTGCATAAATTGCAGCCAATGATAGCGCTGCGTGGACCGAGTTGAATTCTGTTAGCCAATAGGAGGACAGCAGGGGCGGTAACAGTGATAATCGCTTCAGGGCAACTCCTGAACCATTGCTGGTGCGGATGGATACCTTGTTTGTGGAGAGCCGGTGATATTTTTGGTTCCTTGTGGCTTGTTTTGCAATGGTGGAACTTGGATTATCAATCGGATAACAGGAAATATCAGGTGAGATATTGTGCCAGAAAGTCTGCGCCAATCTGAGACTAATCTAAAGGCCGTATTTCCTGAACGCTCTTTTTTTACTTTTCTTGCCTGGGAATATTGTATAAAATATGGATATTTATACACGTGTCTGTCATATTTGACATTTTGCGACAATAGTTGTTGCCGGTATGCAGTGGCGGATCCAGGATTCGGCCCAGGGGAACGCATCCATAAATTTGGTGCCCCTTGGAGTACCCCACCCCTATCATGATTTGTGTTCTTTACCGGGGTGGGTTGGGTGGAGGTGGTGTGGGTGCACGCCAAAAAGGCGTGGAATGTTTTACAGGTTGCATCGTACCAAAGCTTGTTAGTTTTCGTGGATTTCGTGGCGTCAACAGTTTTCCCCGAGGGCATCGGCAGGAAAAGGGCGCCCCTGAGCCAACGGAGAGCGTTCGTGAGTAGTAGTCGAAGGGCCCATAGCACCAAAAGTGCCAAGTCTACTAGGGGTCCTTAGAAATGTGTGCGTTCCCCAAGGAACATCATGTATGCGCCCATGGCCCAGGGACCGTTCATATCGGCTTTGGGTCCACTCCGGCCGCTTGGGACTCTCCGCCGTCTCAGTGACCCTCTTCTTCGTCTCAGTGACTATCTTTGTCGGCTCGGGGACCCTCTCCGTCAGCCCGGGTCCCTTCAACTACACGGGGTCCCTCCACCGGCCTAGAAGCTTTTGTTTTTTTTTTTTTTTTTTTTTGTTTTTTTTTTTTTTTTTTTTTTTTTTTTTTTTTTTTTTTTTTTTTTTTTTTTTTTGAAATTAAAATAAAAAAAAATAATTTTTTAATTTTTTTTATTTTTTTTTTTTTTTTTTTTTTTTTTATTTTTTAAAAAAAAAAAAAAAAAAAAGAAAAAAAGGGGAAAAAGGGGGGGGCGATTGGTAGTAATAATTTTTTTTTTTTTTTTTTTTTTTTTTTGTTTTTTTTTTTTTTTTTTTTTTTTGTTTTTTTTTTTTTTTTATTTAAAGTTTTAAAAAAAAAAAAATAACCTTAACTTTACAACAAAACCCTCCTCACTCCACCCCCCCCCCTCCGCACCTATACTTACTCAAATTACCCCTCCCCCCCCCCCAAACTTAGAACGAGTTTTAAGTGGGGTAAATGTAGGTGTTTTTTTGGTTTTTTTTTTTTAGTTTTTTACCTTTTTTTACAATGTTTTTAAAGGTTTTTTTGTTTTTTTAATTTTTTTTAATTTTTTTTTGATTTGGTGGGTTTAGGGGGGAATTCCAAAAGAAAAAAAATAAAACCGGGCTCTTTCGGCTCGTGGGCTTCGGCCTTTTGGAAATTTTTTTTTTTCTTTTAAAAGGGTTTGAGTTGGGGATGTGGAGATGGAGGGGGGTTCGGGGGGCGGGGGGGGGGGGGGGAAGGGGGTTTTTTGGTTTTCCTTGCATTTTTTTGTTGGTTTTTGGGGGGGGTTTTTGTGGGTTTTTGTGGGGGGGGTTGGGGGTGGGGGGGGGGGGGGGGTGGGGGGCCGAAAATGATAAAAAGTAGGGGGTTTGTTGGGGGGGGGTTGGTGGGTTTTTTTGTTTTTTTTTTGTGTTTTTTTGTTTTTTTTTTTTTTTTTTTTTTTTTTTTTTTTTTTTTTTTGTTTGGGTATGGGGCCCCCCCCATCCATATCATAACGGAGGGGGGAAAAAGTTTCAAAGAGAAATAAAATTTAAAAGAAGGCCTTAATCCCCCCCCTGCCTAGAAGCCCTTCACGTTGGCCCAGGCCCGCCCTCAGGGTCAACTCGGGGGTCCTCTTCATCGGCCTGGGGCCCTCTCCATCACCCGGATCTCCTTTCGGCGGCCCAGGGGCCCTTCACCTCGGTCCTGGGTCCCTCTCCGGTCGCCCGGAGACCCCCTGAAGCGCGGTTTTTGTGTGCTTTACCACTGCCTATGCTAAAACAACGCCTTCAGCGGCCACTTGTTCCCAAGGGGCAATAACCCCACGCCCCCTCTCTTGGTCCGCCACTGCCTGTGTAGTGTTTTATCTGCACCTGTGGCTTGAAAAGGCTAGTGATTGCACTAGTACAGATGAACACTAATAGCACCATGTTTGTGCGTTATTCATCATGAAATAATAGCATGCGTGTGTGAAGGTGGAAATTTCGACGGCCAGCGCAGTGGAGTAGCCAGGATTTCGATAAAGATGTCAACGACTTTGTATGAAGATTAGGCTACATGACGATGTTGAAGTGGGCAGCCGGATAATTAAAGTTGGAAGCTAAAACTGGCTTTAGGAGGGGGGGGTAAGATTATCCATCTAGCCAAGTCGTGACAAGGCTTTTAAACCAAAAACATCGCCATTTCTGCCGTCTTCCAGCCTTAATTACCTGACATGCTCCAGCAGCGGCCACGCGGTATCAACGGCGGCCATCTTGAAACTCCACATTTGTCATTCGAATTCTGCTAATACGGCTAGCATATCAACAAACCGAGGTTTAGGTTGCCCGCCATGACACATGTTTGCATGCATTAGGTTTGGATGTTCATTGCGGCCGCGATAGCTCAGTTGGAAGAGCGTCGGACTCTTGATCGCAAGATTGTGGGTTCGAATCTCCCAACCGACGGCATTTACCGAGTCTCCACCCGCGACCAATCGGCGTGAGAGGTTGGCGACGCTGTATGACCTAGCGGTTGAATGCTTCGGAGGATTTTCATTAAGTTTGGCTAGGCTTCATGTAGATGGGATAAGTACGGTCGGGTTAAACAGTCTGATAACTATTCTGATGAAATAATGCGGACACCTGCAAACCCAAGCATAGTTCACCCAACTTTACTTAGTTCACCTCCTCAAAACACTTACACCCATGCACTGGTGGATCCAGGGGATGGGACAAAGTAGAAATTCCCGAAGCGTTTGTGTGTATATCACAAGATCGTACTTTTCCATTTCGGTATTCTTTCAGTTCAATTTTTCAATTAATCTTTTTCCTAATTTTTTTCGAATTCTTCAATATATTAATCCAACCATTAATTTCGGCCAGATCCTCACGGCCCATCTCGGGGATCATTATAAGACCCCCCTAATCTCCAGACTAAGCGTCGCACGAAAAAGAGGTTTCATCGGAAAGCGCTCGACGAGTAGGGCGAGAAACCACTGCCAAAATTGTATCCTCTCAAAAAGTGACGTCACTATGGGCTTTATGTGGTCATGATTGACGCCATGTTTTTGGCTCTGGGGGGTTCATTTCATCGTTTCAACATTTTAAGAATTGAATTGAATTGAAATTGAAATTGAATAAAATAGAAAGCGAAATGGACCGTGGTCCCAATATGTTTGCCCACCGAAAAATATAAATGATTTATTTTTGACATTTACAAGCTTTTAAGTTTTCGATTTTTAGTTTTTCTTTTTCTAATGGGTAGATCGCACCGAAAAACGTTGTCTTAAGTAAACCTTAAGTAAAGCCTCGTTGTCTTAAGTAAAGCCTCGTACAAAGTGCTTACCTTAGCCAGAACCTTCGATTTTAGCCCTAATAGGCAAATATGCAAAACAAATAAGTCATGAAGAATGCAAAAATTGAAAACTTCCTCTGGTGCATTTTGTTGCGTCTCTAAAGATCAGTAATGTAACGTAGTAACCTCTAAATAGACGCTTCCTTCAAATATATTCACCCGTTAAAGCGTGACGACTGGGTGAACTTTTTTGCAGGTGATCTCACTTGACCTTGATTAACTCGGTGACCATGGATGACCTGACCTCAAAATTTTCAGAGCATGTCAAATTGATGTGGGGAAGGGTATGCCAAATTTCGGCGCGCTACCGCGCGCCGTTTTCTCCCAGTTCGCGGAGAACCTGGGGGGGGGGGGCAGACCGCCCGAGACGACGCGGGTTAAATCTTAGATCAACGGCATATTCATGATAAATACTCAATGACTCCCAGTGAATCCGAAGCGGGGACGTTTTTGAAAGTTACAAGGCTGATAAATTGTTACCCAATGCGTCTAATATTTTTGCTCTTCCGAAACGAGTTTTAGCTGCTCTCACAAAAGACATATCTGTGAAAGAACCATATTTTTGCTTGTGAAACCACCGACGCAATGTCAACAGCTCACAGCAGCCATGATTCAATCACAGGGGCGGCGAAATGTATGGGGGAGTGGGGCGTCACAACCCCTTAATGAGCTCACTAAAATTGCACTCCGCTCGGCGTCACTGTTAACATTCACTAAAAGTGACCTTTGCGGTGTTTCAAGCTGATCTTACGGCCACTTCATCCGGGTAACATGATCCTAGTAGCGGATTCAGCGGAGCCCATGTTGACATGTTAACTGGGGATGATCATTCCTCCAGCCCCCCAAAGATACAATAATTTTAGCTGCAAGTTCTTCATGTATTAATTTCTTAAGTTTAGGAGTAAATCTTTCATTTTCGGCATATCTTGTCGTCTTCGTCCCGGTGAAAACAATACATGCTCTGAGATCCAGAAGCGAACCAGGGGCCACTTTCGGTGGCAACCTCCCATGATTTTCGCAAGTGACATCAATGGAGGGGACTTGCGAGCTCAAATTATGCGCACACCTGCGGGCATTCTTTGCGGAACTTTTGTGTAAACGTCCCATGTCAGGTCAGGTTACTGATCAGTGACAGTTCTACAGGAGCCTGTTATGGCGGATTTCGGCAGATTTCACACTTTTCAAGTTTGGATGGAATTAGATTGCGAACGGTTTTTAATTCAATTCGAGGTACATTGAGGGGTGGCATGACCCAACAGCATCAGCGCGCTCCTGTGTACAATAGGTCAGGGTGTTTTTTCGCGTTATTTACATTTTAAATAATAGTTTAAACGTAGCATATAATATTGTTCTCTATTCTACCATTGATTAAAGAAGCAAGCAACCAAAGTACCCTAAACACAAGTTGCACTAGTCAGCTATAGTAAAATAGCAACCGGGAAATAGCACTTCACTACTTCACTTCACTTTACCTTGCTTCACTTCACTAGTAAAATAGCACTTCAGACAACAATGATAATTTTAATCAGCATTTTAATCGGTGTTTAAATTTATTGTCATTTTTTGTTCCGCATGGTGAAACAGAATTGATTTCAACCACACATATTACCACCTTGCTTTTTTTTGCCGCGGTGAAACAGGCCACTGATTTCGAATTGGTGGGTCATGTTATCCCGCAGGACCGCAAATTGCTTTGAACCCCATATTGTCCCCGCGTTACTTGCTATGCTTTGCTATAGAACGTTATGGGATGCCATATAATGTTATGGGATCATGTGGCACCTCGTTGGGACTTTGATTGAATGTTGGACACGGTAATGTGTATCTCACAAGCGTATCATACATAGTTCGCCTCCTCTTTGGGTCCGAAATTAAAGTGTTCTGTGGAGATCAGCCGGAACATGTTCGCGGACAATCGTCCTGGTCAGTGGCCTGACCTGACCTGGCAACAAGATGCATGCCAAAGATTCTGCAATGAATGCCCACACGTTTACACATTGTTTTATGGCATTGTATCTAGCCATTTCTGTAATCTGCTGAATGGAAAACGCGAACTTCCCTACAGCACCACACGCGCAGGGCCGAAATATTCGGTGTAGACTTGCAAAGTTCCTTAAAACCAATACAACTAAAACACCACAATAACTAATGACAAAAGGTCAGGCCAGGTAATTTGGTCAGGAATTTGGTCAGGAATATATATTTGGTCAGGAATCTGGCCAGGTAATTTGGTCATTCCCAATAGGAAAATTATATTAACCGGGTTAAGCACCCTACATGGCTGACCAGGGAAGTAAAGCACTTACTGGAGTCAAAGAAACAGGCATTCAAGAAACTAAAAGATGCTAACTCTGAGGTAAACCTCGAATCATATAAAATAGCTAGAAATAAAGTTAGGTGTGTTAGGGCATCTAAAACACTGGCTGAAATCAATTTAAGTCCAGAATGTTCAGCAGGTAATACTAAGAGATTCTTTAGCTTCTACAAATGTAAGGCTAAAATGTGTAGCGTAGGACCACTGGAGGTAGATGGAGAAATAGTGGTTGATGATTGTGATATAGTGGAATCCCTAGGCAAGCAATTCTCACCAGTCTTTACTGAAGAGAATTCTGGTATAATAGAAACAACTGAAGGTTATGTCATGACAGGTGATAGGCTGGAGGATCTTACAATAACTACAGAAGCTGTAGAAAAGCAGCTCCAGAATATAAAACCTAATAATGCTTCTGGTCCAGATGATATATATGCTAGGATCTTAGAGTGTGCTAAAGCTTTAGCAGTTCCCCTAGGTATCATTTTCAGGCGGCCTATGGAGTATTCTGAAGTACCTGAAGATTGAAGAAATGCAAACATTGTTCAGATTCATCTTGATAGGCACAACCTTTTAAGGGATACTCAACATGGATTTCGATCTCGAAGGTCTTGTTTAGCTAACCTATTGGAGTTCATGGAGTATGTTACTAAAGATGTAGACAATCAAAGCAGGATGGATGTTGCATACTTGGACTTTAGCAAAGCTTTTGATAAAGTTCCACATGGAAAGCTAATTCATCAACTACAGCAACATCGGACTGTTGGAAAAGTTATAGGTTGGATTGAAGCATGGTTGAGGGGCAATATAGGACCAGGGCACTCAGAATGCTGGGACTCATTAATAGGAGTGTGAGGTATAAGAGTAAGGAAGCCATGAAAAAACTGTACCTTGTATATGTGCGATCCCACTTGGAATATGCTGTACAAGCATGGAGCCCCTACCTAGAAAAAGATATAGATATGTTAGAAAGAGTGTGGCGCAAAGCCACTCGACTCATCAGTAGAATAGGTAACTTAGAATATGGAGAAAGGCTTATGGCATTAGATATGTACTCACTCAAGTATAGGAGATTAAGGGGGACATGATTGAAATGTACAAAATTGTTAAGGGGCTTGATCAGGTCAATTTGAATGATGCTCTTCGGTTTAGAGTATCACATAGGGGTCATCAAATCAGGTTAGACAAGTTGAGGTGTAGAACAGTTGAGGGACAACAGGTCTTCAGTCAAAGGGTTGTTTATCAGTGTAATAAGCTGCCTGCTGATGTTGTGGGGAGTCCCTCATTGAATGTATTTAAAAGTAGGGTGGACAACTTTTTAGACAGGAAAATCTTGTTTTTAGTTCTAATTAGTGATGGATGGGGTAAGATTTATGCTAAGTAAGTGTGCACGGCACAGACCCCTTTAAGCAGGCATGGATGCAATTTGAAAATTATTGGTAAGGCATTCAATCCAGATGTGTTATAAGGGATCAAGGGAATAGGGCTGGATAGCTAGGGTTGATAGGCATTGATAGGTGTGTGGGATGTTGGTGGATGGTTTCCTTAGGATGTGGTGATAGTAATGTGGTGTCCGGTGGGTCTTTTTACCAGGCTTATGGTATCTCCCATTTACAGACTTAACTGAACGGGCCCTTGCAGTTGACGCGCCTCTAAACACCAACCCGCCACCAACTGGATGGGCCCTTGTGGCTTTTATTAAGTCTGAACACTTCATGACTTTATGACTAAAAATATAACATCAAAAGACGCCCAGTCACAGACGCAGCCAAGGGCGCCCCCCCCCTTACCCCCAAAATTACACTAGGTGAAGAAATGTAGGGTTTTCACCACGCCATACCATATTTTTTTTTTTTTTTTTTGGTGGGGGGGGGGCGCTTCGCGCGCCGAAGCTGGTCTCCATCATTTTTGTGTTCTGTTGTCGAGCTGCCTTAAGAAAATTCTGGCTGCACCCCTACGCGCAACGCCTGATATGTCTACAAGAAACTACAGCTCGTTCACACAAGCCTTTGTCTATTTATGCTGCTAAAGCCCCAGGGAGCGGCAAGTTGTAACCGTCCCTCCCCGGCCCCGGTTTTGCGCGGGCTAATGCTAACATGAACACAAAATGTATTCTGCAGCCGGCAGAGCCCAGTGTTTGATTTTCACTTCTCATTCTTGGATTTTGAGTGTATAATCCTTGAGTTCATGCAATTACGGAGTGCATAATGTCTGGTAAGCATGGGGTGCATACAAATTACTGAGACAAAGGAATCAAAAGTTTTGCTTTTCCATTCAAGGAGCATACATTACAGGCGTTTCATCCCACAAAGCCTATGAATGCCTCCTGATACTTGATCACACAAAAATAGTATTCACTGGCAATGCAAACTTTACATAGTTTGCAGTCATCTGTGCAGTCGTGCTGGACATGTCATTAATATACTGTGATAACATATGGAGACTGCAAAAAAAAATATTGTTACCGACGTGAAATTTGAATCCATTCATTCCATGCACCATCATAGTCATAATGTTCAATTTGAAAATGATTGTTGCATTGGCTGCTCCATCCGTTACCCACCCTAAGCCAGCATTAATATCTATTAGCCATATTCGCCGCAATAGCATCGGCAGAAAAAAAAACATTTTCTGCAGCACGTATGATAGATAACAAGAGTCACAGGCGATAATAAAGTAGCACCTACTAATTACTACTCCCACAGCACCCACTGTCTTCCCGAGATGCAAACCTGAGAAGAACGAAAGCAGGGAAGAAAAAAAACGGCTTACTCCTACCGTTTGGCTTCGCACCCTGGCCGTCAAGACGACTGGCAAGGCCGTCAGCGGCTTGTGTTATATTTTCACAAAAACGACTCAATCGAGACAAGTGCCCTCTACCATTGACAGCACCGATTTCATCCCATTGGCTGGGATCAAATCACTAAGCCAATCAGCAGCTTCCCTTCTGTCAGCTGCAGTTACGAAAGATCACTAAGCTGCTCTCAACCAGCCCTCTTTTTGCAGTGTATAAGAAGATCACAACTAAATTTCCATTTTCCCGGAGTGGGAGAAACGAGTTGTCGGAGTGGCATAACACTATTATTGCCACAAGTTTGACCATGTTGTGAAACAAAAGTCATGAAATGGAAAGACACTGAAATTTCTGGTTCTATGATGGTCCATTTAGGTGCAAAATCTTAGAGATTTGAAGAACGTTTTGGAGCCATTTAGGTCATTTTCATGTGTTAAATTGATCTCGTATCTTTTCTGATATTGCTTGGGACTGGTCCAGAATGCAGAAATGACCAGTTTTGTGCATGCCTATTGATGTAGAACATCTTAATCTTCACGGAAACAAAAAGAAATGCAATATTTATAGCCTTTCTTAGCAGTAGTTTAAGAAGCTCGGGACCAGAGTGGCAACTGGAGAGCCCCGAATCAAAGAAGCGCCATTCGGGTCTGGCTAGCCGGGGAACGGTGGTCTCCTTCAAAGGCGAGCGGAGAATAGGGGTTTCCTTCGCTCGACGAGGGATTTTTCTTGGAAGCACTGAGTTGCCCACCGGATGGAAGCAGGCTCGTGGTAGGCATTACCACCATTCGTAGGTACTACCAAGGCTATAGAACACCAGATAGAACGCTCCGCTTCCCAAAAAGGGAGACGCTTGAGCCGACCATCAATTATATAATCTTGAGCCGACCAATCAGCGTTTGACGACCTCCGCCAATCGTGGCAATAGTAAAGGCCGTAGGGCAAAACTTGTGGAAGCTATTATTCATATATTGTTCCATTTTTCGTGCTAATTTTCTACAAAGGCATTCTTGCTACTTTAATCTTGATCTTTAATACTACTTTATCACAATGTCACCGTTAACAGGGGACAAAAATTTGATATTTGTGCGAATGTCACCGGTTTCGCCGCACTAAAGACAAAATTTGTTTGTTTACCATTGTCACGATCGACGGAGGTCGTCAAACGCTGATTGGTCGGCTCAAGCGTCTCCCTTTTTTTATTGGACTAAAATGCTGGAGCGCACCCCCCTGGGTACTACTTACCTACCTACCTATTATCAATATCTTCACGGCCATTAAAATTATTGGCTGGGATAAGCCGTAAGCGTGATTTGTGTGATGGGATATAGTCGGATAATTCAAGGAGCAGGTGGTGAGACTCGTCATCTCGTGTAGTGTCGACCAAGGTAGGAAATGAGACCCAATTGAGGGTTGTTGAAATCGAATTCCTCTCGTCGGTGTAAACTTCAGTATCAAATCACAAATCTAGCCAGCTATAACGAGGCATGCACAACCAGATTAATGTTGAGAAGTATGGGCAACCGTAGCAAAATTGTGATTCCTTATATTCTGCATGGGTGCACATCTGTGCCCCTCTGTGGGTGCACATGCACCTAGTTGCACCTAGGACAGGGTTATTGTTTTATATACTTTTTTGGGGGAGGGGCAAATGGCCACTCAATGTTGACTTTGCCTCCCAAATAACTTCAGCTTTTAACATGGGACCCTATGGAGTGCGTACAAGTCCATTTCAACCTGCCCATGGCCTTCTTGTATTCCCCCAAACAATTTTCATAAATCAACATCCATGACCTAGGAATAGTATTTTCAAAGTGTTTTCGTAATGTCTGTCATTGGAATGGAGGAACCTTTCCGGTTGTTTTGTTTTGTTTTTCAAATAAAGCTTTCATTTTCTTAAACCTGCCTCTGTTGGGGGCCGTCTTCGGCTGGTAGGAACTCCTTTGATTGTTCTACAGTGGCGACTCCACAGGCAAGGGCGAGGTGGGCAGCCGCCCACCCTTTTGCTCCACAAGGTGGGAAAGTAGTGATTTCGCCCACACTAACATTTCGAGAAAGCCAAAGCGCCCTCTCAAACATCCACTTGTTTGATCTACCAAGGTACCGGAGGGATTCTAAGTCCAGATAAAAACCTGCGGAAGACCTGGGGAACCAGGTGTTGAGGGGCTTCTATAACCTCCTAAGTGTCTCCTTTAAGCTCTTGATGGGGGGGGGTGCTGTTGACATTAGAAGAGCCTCCTTGGGTTTAGGGGCCTGTTATATATCGAGAACCTTTTCAGGCCTCCAAGCAGCTCCTACAATGTTTTGCGGTCCTCGCAGGCCACGTCGTGGTCCTGTCGGTTTCTGAGGGGCCAATGCAGTCCCTGTCGCCGCTGCTATATGACCTATGCAGTCATAAAGACATAAAAGATCAGTGCAACTATGAGCCACAAGGGCCCTTCTTGGTTGCACTTTGTACACTGAACCAGTTGCCCACCAAATCTGTCAATCAACCCTCCCTGGAATACAGAAAAACAAGCCCCCTATTCTTATAATGATTGTCTATGCCGTTTTTAAAGATGTTCAGTGTGTTGCTACTGACAATTGTTCCTGGCAGCTGGTTCCAGTGTTATACTACCCTGTTGGTGAAGAAAGACTGTCTTAACCTTGTCCTGCTGTGATTAACTTTAATTTTGTATTGATGACCTCTAATTGCATCATTCCTGTTAAATTCAAACATTTCCCTGAGATATCCCTGTTCCTGACCATGAACAAATTTAAAAACCTCGATGAGATCTCCTCTCAGCCTTCTATATCTAAGTGAAAACATGTTCAATTTCTTCAATCTTTCCTCATATGCCAGGTTGCCTATACCTTTAACCATTTTTGTTGCCCTCTTTTGTACTCTCTCTAAAAGCCAACAATCTTTCTCATAACTAGGGGACCAAGCTTGGACACAGTATTCCAAATGTGGCCTGACATATGCACAGTAAAGCTTCCTGATGACCTCCTCACTTTTGTATGACACATTCCTCTGTATTGCCCCAAGCATTCTTAGTGCCTTCTTCCTGGCTTCTTTGGTCTGTTCTGATGCCCCCAATTTTGTGTTCAAAATAACACCTAAGTCCTTCTCCTGCTGAGTCACAGATAGTACTTGGCCATCCATCAAGTATGGCGCCTTCATATGCTGCCTACCTACATGCATGACTTTGCACTTATAAAAATTAAACTTCATTTGCCATTTGTCGGACCACTTCACAAGCTCGTCTAAGTCGTTCTGCAGCAAAACCTGCTCATTGTGCCCTGTTATTGCCCTAAAGATCTTCAAATCATCCGCAAATTTCAAAACCTTACTGCTTAGGCCACATTCAATGTTATTCACAAATATAATGAACAACAGTGGCCCCAGTACCGACCCCTGAGGGACTCCACTTAGAACATTTTGCCATGATGACTTTGTACCATTAAGCATCACTCTCTGCTGTCTATCTGAAAGCCACAACTCAATCCATTTTAGGATGCTACCTGCAATGCCATGGACCTGAAGCTGCATCATTAACCGTTTATGGGGTACCTTGTCGAAGGCCTTACAGGCCTTTTACCTGGGGCACCTTGTCAAAGGCCTTAGGCAGTCGATGCTCCCCTACACTACAATAACTAACTGTCGCCGTCAGGAGTCCTGTAAGGCACCGAGGGGCATATTGGTCTCATGGTGCCCCCTATGACTCTTCAAGGGAGATCATGAGTCTACGATGTAATTCCTATGCATACGTAAGGGTTCCTTCTGAGAACGGCGAACCTCTGGCATACTCGAGGGCCCCTTGAACGGTCTTTCTCTTGAATGGCTATGGCTATTCGCTTAGGTGCGCGATGGTTGTGCTCGCGACGATCGAGGCGTGAATGAGTGGCCCTGTGTCGTCTACATCTAGGACACGCATGCTTTTCACATCGCTACCTTCTCTGTGTGGAAGAGGAAGCCTATCTTCATTGCGGCGGTGACATGTTTGCGGGCCATATTCTCATCGCATGCTGAGGCTGAACTTCCGCGTTTTTGGAACATCATCGTGTACCCTGATAGGACTGCTGGACTCTACGCGTTCGTATATGTTGATGACCTGTTTCCTTGTTTGTTATTTGGGCTTTAAGGCGCGTCGACCATGTTGATCATATTGCGATGACCTGTTTCCGTTCCTGTCTGTGGTTGGCTTTTGCGTGGTGTATACCCGAAGACAAGTGTAATGCATGAATACCAAGTATTTTCAGATTACGACGTTTTGTGTACATTTAGAAGGGCACTGACTGTCCCTACAACACTAAATACTCATGTCCACCAAAGCTTAGAGGACAGCTGCAGAGCGTTCAAAGCATCAAGCTTCCTCACTTGAAATTATCTTATTGAAATACTTCGTATGTTGCGTCCTCAAGCAAAGGAATTGAAATTGTGATGAGCTGTACTATGAGAAGAGTAATTTTACTGTTCGGGGAAATTTAATTGGTCCCCCTGACCCCACTTTTCTCGCTGCTGGTGAGTGATGCAACAATGAGCTCGTCTCGATGTTGCTTTTCAAGTAACACTTGGGAAACTCAACCAACCGTGGGGTGTGTCCCTTGTGATAGAATGTATTCTTCAATTTTACAATCGTATTCTTTAGTTTATCAGTATTCGCCGTACCGGCTCAATTTTACATTTGCTTCTCTATTGAATTACAAAAAGGAAGAGTCGTTCTATCAAATTTGTTCAATCATAAACAGGTGCAGAATTTGATATGCGTATTCAGAGTACGCTGTCCCTGCAATATGAATAACATCCAAATTATACACCATGTACACTATACACCGTATACACTATACACATGTGTTCTCCAGACCAGCTGAAATCACACTACACAAATCATTCCGCTGGAAGGGATTCGTGGTCAGCTAAATTGAGGCTTCGCTGTTCCTGAATTTGGCTTCCTAAATTTGGTCGGTATACAAACATGAGTCATAGTGATACATGGGGTTAACGTGGACCAATGTAGAATCAACGTAGGCCAGCCTGGCTACATAGCAGGTCAGCATAAAGTTCATAAAGTGTTGAGGCTTGATAATGGCCACAGGGGCCAATCTGGGTTAAGCCTATCTAGAAAAGATACTAGAAAAGTACATGCTCACACCCCAATCAATACATTATCTCAAGTTCCAATTGAACTGTATATATCAGCCTATCTAGCACCTTTCACCTGATATTGCATTGCACACTCCTTAACAATTCCAAACTCCTCCAATCAAGCCCCATTGTGCTACCATAGCCAATCTCATCAGTATCACATCCAGAAGGCAGGTGCTGAATCCACTCCCAGGTACACCCTATATGGCCTCCGAATCTCACTCGAAACTTTTGGTGAGTCAAATTATGCTTGATTTTGGCCTGCCACAAATGCAAATTGCTCATCCTTTCCATATGACTAGGTCAAGGGTAGGAGTACCGTGTGGAGTGACCTTTTCAAGGTCATCATAGATTATGTCAACATCAGTCGAAGTAATTGCTACCGATCTAAGCCGCTTCCGAATATTATATCTTACAGAATCGATCAACGTGAAGGTCATATAGGAAGAATATTAAGAACCCTGAACATCTACCAGTCATCAGCTTGCATTTGGCGTATGCTTCCAATAGTATCGTTATATTATTTCTACTCTTGTATTGTAATATCACCACGTAAGACTTTTGTATTGGGAGGGGGGGCGCTAAATGACCTAGGGCGCAGTCGATGCGCCCTAAAGCCCCAATAACTAACTTCGGTATTGGGTATTCGGATAAATTAGTTGCAAGATCTGACTTAAAATTCCCAACTTCGTTACTCGACAAGTCCATTACGTGAACTATTACTCCATAAGGTTAGCTGGCATGCTCATGAATCTCGCAAGACCCAGGGCTGCGAAGTGTCTAAATCGGGCCAATCTGTCGAACGAGCGCTGGGAGAAATTGGTGGGAGGATGCAACTTTAAGAGATTTTCCATTATTTTCACTTCGCCCGATCCGTGACGTCATCCACGACCCAAAGA
Source organism: Ashinkailepas kermadecensis (assembly GCA_034440615.1). Taxonomy (NCBI): domain Eukaryota; kingdom Metazoa; phylum Arthropoda; class Thecostraca; family Neolepadidae; genus Ashinkailepas; species Ashinkailepas kermadecensis. Next base: position 79,087 of record JAOTOM010002770.1, on the reverse strand, counting down.
TCAAACTTTTTGATGCCCGGAAACGTGTATGGTATAAGCAGTGTTCTGGAATTCCGAAATTTACGTGGAAGATGACGGCTGCCAGAAACTCGTTTTAACCTCCTACGGACAGAGCTTTAACTTCCTGAATTGATTTCGATGAGACGTCACCACACTCAACTGTGACAGCTGTTGGTTTTTCTTCACCAGACTATATTTCTGGCATTTATGTCATCACAATCTTGCCAGCAGATTCGGTGTTCATATGTGGTTCATATTCTTTTGCCCGCACTTTTCATATTATATTGCCAAATTGTATGGACGTCATCGGGGTTTTTGACGTCTTGGCCTGCTACCCTCCATTCTACGAAATATGAATCCCAGGACACTGGGTCGATCGGCGTTTGAATCAGCACGAGCCGTCCATTGGTTGCTGGGACAGATAAGAGGGAGGGGCGGAGTGGCATTTAACGCCTCCTCCCCTCCCACCGGTATTGGCGTTCAGCCAAGACCCCAGTCAATACCGGGCTGAGCTCAGGTGGAGCCAGTGTTGTGGAAGACTTTAAGCACCGCCGTTTTCCGGAAAGATAGTGTATGTGTTAAAAAATTACCACCAAAACGAGGAAATTGCAAATTCATGTATTTAATGTGGCATAATCGTACCTACACACACACACACACACACATATATATATATATATATATATATACATATTCTCGATACATCTTCAAGTTCTATTTTGGATTGTGAAACTGACCGCACTTTTCTGCTATTATTGCCTCGATCACTGTAATTAAGTCGGCACAAGGTCAATTTTGGAACCGGAAATTTAACTTGGAAGTCTTGTGATTGGTTTCTAAGTTACTAATACCGAATATTTAGTTTAATTCCTGTCATTTTCTTGCGATATTGGCATTGCAACACTGCATGGTGGAAGTGGAACATGCGTTGTGATAGTGTAACTGAAGGACAGACAATTCGTTTTAATTAGGCATAATTTCGCATTCACATTTTTCTACTTTTAGAGCACTGCTGGCACCGAGTCTGAAGCCTCTAAAAATGTCTGGGAGGTCAGTTGGTGGTCCAACAAGTGTTGAAGCACTGCTGGCACCGAGTCTGAAGCCTCTAAAAATGTCTGGGAGGTAAGTTGGTGGTCCAACAAGTGTGTGTTGCAGATGCAACACATCCATTCGCTCGCGCAGCGTCAACTTTTTATCAATTTGCACGGATCCACGATTGCCCAACACCAACTTTTTCGCTTGGCAATAGCAATTAATTTTACGATCTTCCACCTACCACCAAGGCCATCCCATTGCTATGAAAACCCTCCATACAACAAGCGTCACTTCACATCACTGAGGGAACCAGAGGCGCGCGCGGAACGGTCCTGTTGACCTAATCCATACGTTGCGCGAAGAACGGTCCTGGTACTGCGCTGTACTTTCACAACGTCCTTGAACGAAATATGTGACCACTGGGACCGTTCTACGCGCAGTACGGGTCTCGCGCGCGCACTTGGCGCTTGGACAGTGTTCGCTGAGGGCGCTCGGAGCGACTGTTGTGTATTTGTGACTAAATACTGTTGTTATTTGTGCTGTTGTTGAATATAATGTTTGATTACAGCGAAATAGTTAAGTTATATTAGTAAAACTATCGCTGGTATGTGCACAGACGGAATATTTAGCAATGCTAATGCTGCGAATTATACAATGTAGCAGCGGCCAAATCTGCATTTTGCTGACATGGCAGTGAGAACAAGGACGGTGCGCAGCGCATGATCGGCCCGTCCCATTCCTTGATACGATATGATGTAAATTAAGACATAGGTTCCCCACGATAGTGATTTGCGGGAAGCTAGGGGTTTAGGTGGCGACTTTGCAACGCGCGTGGACTTTCAAAATCCAGTTCCAGTTTTGGCGTCAGGATGGAAGCTCGTTGAAAAGGCTGTGCAAGAGTTGAAAATTCAAGGGAAAAGACAGTAGAGGACATCCAGAAGTTATGGTTTTCCACCCCAGATCTAGTGCGCCGAAAATGAATAACTGGAATACATTTGAAGATATTTGAAGATCCCTTCATCTTTTTACTTGAATTGCTATTATAAGAGTAGGTGCTGGAAAAGATGTAAGTGGGCAATTATTAATTTGGAGGTAATGGTGCCAAATCATTCCCAGCTCGGTGCCATTATCCACTTTCCGCCATATTCGGTTTGCTTAAAATCCTGTTTCTTATGAGTTTCTTCAGTGATATCACCTGGAAAAGACGAAAATGATTCACAGAATATTCGTTTTCGTCTTCAGATTAATCCCTCCCCCAAGAAAAAATCGATGGCGACGCCCGAGTGTCATACAATTGCCTGCCAAACATTTTTATGAAGACCGCACGACGAGTTTTAAAAAAGACACGAGACCTTTGCAGTCGGAAATGAAATGCACAGTAGTGTGGGTACGATTGTGAGCTTAGTGACAGATGCCCTAAACTCATAGCCATAAACCACCGCCGACGCCGCGTCATGTCCAAAATTCACCAGTTGTAGCGGGTCTGCGTCGGCCTCTGGCAGTGTGCTGGCCAGACACTTGCCGCCGGCAGGTCAGCCCGCGCTCGCTGAGTCCACCAGCCCCCGCGCTGGCGGCCTCCCCACACGGTGATGCCACGCCCGGCACGCCCTCGGTAACGCGATCGGTGCCAGCACTCAGGTGGTTGGGTGACAAGGGCAGCTATTTTCGAAGGCGTATATTCGTTTGCTGATGAGTGATTGTGAGGGCAGTTTGAATTATTGTCTTGCTCACATAATGCCGCAAGTGCCAAGTTTCCTCGAAAATTAATCTAGAACACAACCTAATGAATGAATACCAAACCGACGTTATTTTTTGGAAATGGTTTGGTTATTTCGTTTTATTAGTTATGCATACTGATCATCCACATGATTATCCTAACATAATGGATATGCCCTCTCAGCTCTTAAATTAGTCATAACCTAGGGTTGTGCAGTTGACTGAAGCCTATGCGAATGGTGTCCTGAAAATCAAGAACAGAGTTGAAAGGAAGGCCTGTTTCGAAATTTTGTGTTGCCACCCAGAACAATATCACTTGCGGTTCCGGTTGGTGGGGTTGCGTTTACGGTTGGTTAAATCGGATGGTTAACACGGAAATAACCCAGTCTTTTTACCTTTTTCTGTTCAAGTTATGTAATGCAGCAAAAGATGCGGCATGATGGGAAGCAGGCAACAGGCACAAGTGGCCTGTTTGTTGATGGTCTCCACTGTATCGTTCCCTCAACTCTACCCAATATTATTATCCACTAATCCAACAGCCAACATTACTATTTAAAACCAACTAGTTGAGGCTTATGCTCACCAATTTCATTATTTCCGGGAAAATCCTTCTCAATGTCATTCCTTTGATGGCAATGTTCTGTCCTAATCCAAGACGAGACAATCACAACATAAAGCGTCTATGAATGCTCAGGAACAGCGAGGACAATTGTCAAAAGCGCAACGAAGTCGAATATCTATGCATGTAGATGCATTTCCTCCAGTATTGATACGGTCACGCACCTTGGAGCATGTGCTACTTGACCACTGCAGTTGATGCGCCCCTAAACCCCAACAAACAAACAAACAAAGTCTTGGAGCATGTATGCAGAACTAAGGCGATTCCTGGTGCGAAACAATTACCAAATTGCATTAGTGAAGGCAGAAATAGAGAACCGTCATCGCTCCCCGGAACTGAACCCGAGTTCCCGGAACACCAATCAGCCGCCCGAACGAGTCTACTGCCGTGTATATGGCAGGACAGTTCACCTGAGCGTTCCAGCCGGCCCGACGCTTTTGGAACCGTGATAACTGTTTATGTTACAGCGTTTTGCGTTGTATTGGGTTGTTTGTTGTCAGTTAGTTGTGCTTTTTATTTATAGCCTTACCAATGCTTATCCCAATGGTCATGCCGCGTACTTAACCTTTGTTCGAAGAGGTGACTTTTCCTCTGGTGGCCAACTTTGAACAGCGTTCCACAGTGTGATGCACATTTCAATGGTCAATATTTTTCACCGAGCCAGGTTTGTTCTTTTCATTTTGATACTTACCAACTTTCATCCCAATATTTCTCCTGAGGCGCTCGATATGTGTTGAAAGAAGGTTTGTGGCGGTATTCCCACGCACTGGCAGCTGACTGTAGATTAGTACCGCAGCCAGCGGTCATCGCCAGCCCCCTAGCTCAACTACCACTGTCCATGTAAACTGGGTAGTTTACCCAGTTTACATGGACAGCAGTAAGTCGAATTTACTCCCTAAACGGCGCACAGTCGAATTACCGGGCCCATGTAAACACTTCCATCCTACCCCGTGAATTCGAATTCACCAACGCGTGAAATCCGTTCCCGAAGAAGGATCGGCACGACGGGAACGGATTTCGTTGGGATTGATATTGAAGAACAAGGCTGTTAATCGAAGAGCATCGCGTGTATTCCTTTTTTCCGGTAGAAGTTTTGCAAGGGAAGTAGTACCAAGTTGTTTATTATGTCCTATTTGATAAGATTGCTATTTTAATTAATCAGGAATGTCTGCAATTCCTTCGGCATGAATGGGCTAAATTTTCCATGCGACCTTGCCTGCGCCATTCTTAGAATCGGCGCGAGTTGGGCACGATTTAGCTTCACATTTTGTATTGCATTTTATTTGGCTATTCTCATGGAGAAAATTAAGGAGAAGAATTGGACTGATGAAGTGATGACCGTCATGTTGAAGGTCATGCCTTTCATCTATTTAGAGCAATGGACGGCAAGAGGCATCGAAATGTTCATGTAAGTTTATTGTGAAATTCATGTAAGTTTATTGTGAAAAATTCACAGATGCCTTTTAGGACAAGAAACAACCATGTGCGGAAGTTATTAAATAGCTGAGCACTAAACCAAGCAAACATCAGCTGACTGAACATGACTTACAGTCCAAGAAATCGAAATTAAAATATGATCACTTCTCCCTACGAAAGAGTAATATTCCATGAACCACTGAACGGACTCCATCTAACCACAAATGCCACCGAAATAGTAAATAGTCTCATATGCGTAGCATTCACTTCAATCCGTTCACGCATTCGAATTTCGTTCGCATTTACTTGAACGGATTTCCGAGACTTGTCTATTGTAAGCGCTCTGAACGAACGCGTTACACCGCTGAAATTCGATCCGATCCAAATTCGAATGTACTTGGTCTGCCCATATAAACTGGGTAAGTGGCATCGTGGCTGGTTGGTGTTCCCGGCACCCGATTTCGGTCCCGGGGAGAGGTAGCGCGCTTCATTATCCTTGCTTTTAGTAATGCAACTTGGCGAATGTTTCGCATCCGAAAGATATTTGTCTCTGCATGCATGTCTTGCAGGCGCGTAACGCAATGCATTGCGCCTATGCGGGATTGCACGGAGATGCTACAACACTGCGCTTTTGACACTTGCCCTCATCACTCGTCCGGCGCCCTTATTGGCGCCGGGGCCATATCATAACGTACAAGGTTCATTTACTACCAAAGTTCATAACGTATAAAGCTCACAACGTACAAGGATCATAACGTACAAAAATCGAAATAAAGTGCAAAATGCATTGGATAGGGCGCGTTCACAACGTACAAAATTCACAACATACGACGATCACAACGTACAAAACTGGCTTCAGAGGGAGCGTTCATAACGTACAAAGTTCATTTACGTACAAGGATCATAACGTACAAAAATAGTTCGTCAGTTGTCCGCTAGGAGAGCCAGCGAAACCCTGGCGGCGAAATCTTGCGGCTGTATCTCCGCTTTCTGTCAACAGGTGGCAGGAGTGTGCGGTTATTGGCGCATGGTACCTGGTAAATGTGCTGCCAAATGTGGTCTGGTGCTTTTTTCAGGTCGTATTTGGACGTGTTGTCCAGTTTGAGTTAATTTAATGAAGCTTGTCCCCGAGTTCCTAATGCAGCGTTCCCTGTCGAAGCAACATTATTACTGTCGACTGCATTGACTTGCAGTACTGCATTACAGTACTGCATTGACAAAACCAAATACCTGTATGCATACATTGGTGTTCCGTTTGTTGCACTCCTATTTATGGGTGTCTTTTTGTTGCACTCTAATATATGGAGGAACATTTGGCTCTTTAAGAAGTGCGCCCTCTGTGTCTTCGGTGAGTGAATGGTATCTATCGGTTTTTGGTAAGCATTTGAAGGAAATCAAAATAGTTGTGTTTGGATGGTGTTGCACCAGCATTACCAAGAATAGCAAGCATGCATCTCTGCATTCATGGATGATGCAGGTACCTACCTAGGTACAGTTATAAATTATTTGTGAAATAGGGTAGAATATACCACTTTCTGAACACTCAATTGACATCCTACTCCAAGAAGTATTGACATCCTGCTCCTTGATGCATGCTTATGAAGTCTGTGTCTCCTTTCTAACAGTGTCTCGTTTATATGTAGCATGTGCATGCTCTTAACAAGGAATGGTGATATGCGAGGATTTCACAATGCAATTTCAGGTAAAGGGACTACCTAATATGTGATATGGCATACAATAGCAGTTTATTGCACAGTTATTATCACTAGCGGATCTAGCCCACCGGTTTTTTTTTTGGGGGGGCAACTTTTGGTTTTGGGCGTCAGCCCCCTCCCTCCCCCTCCCCCTCCACTAGTGGTGTGCCTAAGAATTGCATCAGGGGAGGGGTTGAACGGATTTGGAGGATGCCCATTCTCCCACTATTTTTGGTTAAAAGCACCGGATTTTGTGCTTTTAACCAAAGCCAAAGCACCCGATCCAGTCATCGAAATTTCATCATCAATGCAAGTACATGAGAAATCAGCAAAACATACAGAACTATCGCCATGTACACCAGCCGCCGAACAGCCACCAGTCGGAAACGCGCAGGCACACCACCATCAATCGTTTCGCACCTCTCCACCCCCGTCAACCCCGCCCCCTAGGACAGCCGCCGCAGATGTCTGCGTATCCGGAGGTCCGGACCGACCCCGGTCAGCCGAGCCCGGCCGCGGCCGGCGCTAAAGACAACATTGTCGAGCCTTCCCCTGGCCTGGTCCGCCCCGCCGAATCGGTCCCGGTCGGACGCCGGCGACGGCTGAGGAGGCGAGGATGCCGGGGCGGACAACAGGTGAAGAGAAGAGCCAGGCAACGAGCAATAACATCAGCTCAAAGGAGTGCTGCAATGCAGACTACTCCCGGCACTGGGGAAGCCCCCATCGTGTAGAGTGCCGCCCAACTCCCTCAGCTGTACAAAGCACAGCGAGTGCAATGCCACCTCCACGGCGAACATTCAGCCGATGTCTCTTGCAGCCTCCGCGATTGACGCTCCGTCAAACGCAGAACGTCGGTAAAGTCCGGCAACAGAGACGTTGTCGTTGACTCAAAATCGGCCACGGGAATGTCAGCTCGCTGACCAAACACCTAGACGACATCAACCAACTGTTATCGACTGAGCAATTTGACATATTCTGTGCCACCGAGACACTGCTCTCCGTAGATATGGACGACAGCACCCTCATCTTACCTGGTTTCAACATCAGGCGGAGGGAAGTGTCGCACGGGCGTGGAGTCGCTATTATCTCCCGTAATCGCCTCACTGTCGAGCCACTGTGGGTGCCTACACCGAACTCATCTCTAGAGTCACTGTGGATCACTGTGACTGATCTAACAACAGTTGTCATTGGAGCTGTTTACCGTTCCCCAAATAGTGCAGTGACACTGGCCAATGAGGAGCTACATGATCAGCTGGCACACGTCCTAAGCTTGGGCAAGCCCATCTTTCTTCTCGGTGACACCAACTTTGACGTGCTGCAGCCCGACAAACCAGGTGTGCGGGCTTATCTGCGTACGCTTTGCGATCTGTCCCTCAGCCAGCTGATAACCAACGTCACACACCCACCACGGCGAGAAGGAGACAGCCCGAGTCTCCTCGATCATCTCATTACAAATCGATCTGACCTGACCACAGAAGTTCGGGTCATTCACACAGATTTCAGCGACCACGACGTCATTGCTGCATCTATCACATTTGACAGGCGTCGCCCTCAGCCCACCGTCATTACCATCCGATCGACAAGACGCTTAGATCAAAATGCTTTGTGCCTAGATCTGCTGTTGGCCGACTGGTTCGCCGTTTATCAAGCGACCACCACCTCGGACAAATGGGACGCATGGATGGCTGCATGGCAGCCAATAATCGACCATCACATGCCCCTTCGTCAAATCAAGCTGAAGCACCGGTCGCCGCCTTGGTTGCAGCATGATTACGTTCATACAGCAAGGGCAGCACTGAAACAGGCGCGCGAACACAGAGATGCAGCACGAAGCGAAGAAGCCCAGCGGAATTACCGTGAGCACAAGGGCGCACTCCGAACGGCTCAACATCACGCATGCGCAGAATACTTTCATACTGCACACCGTGGAAGAACATCCTCTGGATCCCAAGCCACACAAACATACATGGTAATGAACACGCAGACACAGAAGCAAACCTAGCCACAACACTACAGCAAACTACGCCATGCCCTCAACAAACACATACAACATACCTGGGACACAACAATAACACAACTCCACGAAATACACTCCAAACACGAACAATGGCACTCCATCAACCAACACACCAGATTCAAAGAACGTACACTAACACGAATACGAACAGGACACACAGCACTCACACATTCATACCTCATCCTACGACAACCGAGACCGCAATGCACAACATGTCACCGAACACTCACAATCAAACACATACTCATTTACTGCACCAAATACAACCACCAAAGACGACCTATCACCAACTACTGCGCCACACACAACATCCCACTAAACCTCACCACTCTCCTCAACGACGAACATCCAGCACTACACAAACATGTCTTCCACTTTCTCTCTATCACACGCATACTAGAACAACTGTGAAAAAAGGGGGAAAAAGAGAAAAAAAGAAAAGAAAATGAATTAAAAATAAAAAGATATTTTACAAAAAGGGAATAAAAATGAACAAAACAGCCAAAAACGAAAAACATGACACTGATTAAAAAGAACAAGAAAAAAATATACCCCAAAGACTGAATGTTCTTGCAATGTTATTCAACCAAGGCGATGACCCAACCCCAAACCCCCCACTACACCCCGTACCCCAACTTGGCACCGTCCGGACTGGCAACTCTTCTCAACCGCATCATCTTCGGACTTCGACCAACTCTACTGTACTTCTGCTCAACCCAGCTCTACTCAGCACACTCCAAACTTCAAGACGCCTACAAATCTACTTCGGCACTGCTCAACAAAACACCCTCTTCCACCCCTCGACTAATCCTCCTACCGTGCCCTTCACCCCTGTATACCTCTTAACGCTAACACAACAACATAGCACACGGAAACAGCCGATATCACTACACGGTGGCAGGCTGGCCAAATTCAACACACACACACACACACACACACACACACACACACACAGAAGAACATCCGCAAGTTCATTATTGCCTCCAGCAAGTCAATGATAGAAGAGCCTGGCACAACCATTCAACCGCCTGATTGGCATGAACGGCTCAACCGGCATTTTACCGGCGTCGGTGCCGCGGTAGCTGCTGATTTAGCGATGGCGCCGCCCGGAGAGCCCCTCTAGCCAAGACCCCCACGTGTCTGTAGCGGCGCATTCACACCGTATCCTGTGACGATGCCAGAGCTGTCAAAAGCGTTGCAGCGCATGGGTGGCTCACGAGCGTCCGGAGCTGATGGCATCACCATCCAGATGCTCAAGATGACGTTTAGCGTGGTGGGTCCGCATCTGTTAAACATTATCAACTCATGCTTCACAAGCTGTGAACTGCCACCGTCATGGAAAACGGCGATGGTAACACCCCTGCACAAAAGTGGTAACGCAAACGACCCACACAACTACAGGCCAATATCGAGATTGCAGTGGTCGAAAAACTCTGCGAGCATGTCGTGTGTACACAACTGATAGACTATCTGACTAGTCATCATCTACTGTGCCCAGAACAGTACGGTTTCCGGCCCGGCCTGTCTACCGAGATGGCTCTGCTAGACACGGTCATCCACGCTACCCTCAAAATCGACCAAGGCGAGATCACTCCACTGGTTACAGCTGACACCTCAAAGGCGTTCGACAGCGTGGAGCATAGTCGCCTCATGGACAAGCTTGGATGGTACGGCGTCAACTCCGAATGGTTCTGAGCGTGGCTTGAGGGCCGTTCGCAAACAGTGAAGGATTATAGCCCTCTGTCGGTAACACATGGTGTGGTGCAGGGCTCGATCTTGGGCCCGGTTATGTTTATAATATTCTCCAATGACCTCCCACAACATATCCCACACGGCAAGATTGTTATGTATGATGATGTCCAGTTCCTCGACTCCTGGAAGCGAAACGAAATCACAGCCATTAGCCAACGATTTAATAAATCACTGTCGGTCGCCTTTAACTGGTTCATCCAGAATCGACTAAAAATAAATCCCTCCAAAACTGGGATGGTTCTCCAATCTTCTAGACATCATACACCTGTGAAATTATCTGTTCGTCTGGGCCAGTTGGAAATAGTACCCACGAAGTCTGTGAAATTACTTGGCGTGAAAATTGACTCACACCTGTCCTGGGATGTGCATGTATCTACTGTTGTACATCTGTGTAATCGCATACTCATTGGACTCGCTAGACTGCGTCATAAGTTTTCTCACATTACGAGACGGGTGCTAATTGAGGCACTCGTATTCCCCCACATAAGATACTGTGTGTCTGTCTGGGGAAGCTGTAGCAGAGCCCAGAAACGACGCATTCAAAAATGCATCATCTTTGGTGCAAGGATTGTCGCCGGCTTGCACTACCGGGATCATGTGTCGCCCACGTTGAAAGAACTAGGATGGCTCAAATTCGAGGATTTCATATCCGAGGCAGATGCTCACTCAGTTTTCAAAATTATGAACGAGTTCACTGGCCCAGAACTCATTCGCGGTCAACTAAACTGTCGCTCAACTGTGTCGCAACGGAGCACCAGGGCCACCGCTAACGGTGAGCTCCAGGTACCACGATGCCGCACAGAATTCGCGCGCCGCTCCTTCATACCGAGAGCTTGCCGGACGTGGAACAATCTGCCTCCAGATGTGAGGAACTCAGGTGGCTACAATGTTTTCAAACTGAGGCTTTCGGCCATGCTGCGCATGTCTGGGCTCTAACCTCCGGCCTCCGGAACATCGCTTACATCAGCACTGTGATGCCACTCGTTGTTATCGTGTATGCTCGTGATGATGGTTTGTGCTGCACATGAGTGCACTTCTGTGACGGAAACTGAAAAACCCTGCTCTGGAGGATCCGAAATACATTACATTGCATTACATTACATCAATGCGTGAATTACTCGGTACATTTGTGACTTAAGGTCACAACAGGTCATGCAAATGACCTTCGATGATCATAAGATGGAAACAAACAGAAAACCAAACAAAAAAACAACAAAAACTTCCAAACAGAAAAGGTGGTTTTATTTCGACTTGTAAGCACCGATGTTCCGTCCTGATCTAAAAATGCCGAAGGGTATAGTTCTTAACTTTGGGATCTAGAATGACCTGATTGAAATCAACGCCCCACAATTACCCTGTACACCTATTTTCTTCAATTTCGGAGAGACGAGGGTGTCCAAATCCGACCCCACTGGGTCGATTTGTCGTGGAACGCCCCCCATCCTTCAGCACATCACGTTATTTTGCTTTCGCCGACGCCGTCCGGCCCGCCGCCGACGCCGCCCTGCCTGCCGCCGACGCCGCCCTGCCTGCCGCCGATGCCGCCCTGCCTGCCGCCGACGCCGCCCTGCCTGCCGCCGACGCCGCCCTGCCTGCCGCCGACGCCGCCCTGCCTGCCGCCGACGCCGTCTGGCCCATGCCGACGCCGTCCTGCCAGCAACGGATGCCCACCGAAGCTTACGCAGTCGGGCCGGACATATGTATATATGACATCGATATTCAAGGATGGACATGGTTGGAAGTAAAATATATTGTATTCCCGTTTCACGGTAAACTAGAGCCATGAAGTGTTTTGCGGCGTCGGTGAGGGGTGGTGTTGTCGGATTTCGCGCTTTAAGTCGCTTAACTGGTCCCAGTTAATCTAGAATAGGACGAGTCACATTCAAGACGTAAATACGTTGTTGGTCAGGACATTGGCTGGCAAACGCCGGTGATGCCGGGGTGGAGGATCTGTGTACACAGTCTGTGGATCAGGAAGCCACAGACTGTGGTAATCCTGTCAAAGAACATTCAGGACGGACCTGCTGACATAGCCGCCGCCGCCGACACGTCAGGTCCACCGTCGATACGTCAGGCCCGCTGCCGCCGACACGTCAGGTCCGCCGCCGACACGTCAGGCCCGCTGCCGCCGACACGTCAGGTCCGCCGCCGACACGTCAGGCCCGCTGCCGCCGACACGTCAGGTCCGCCGCCGACACGTCAGGTCCGCTGTCGCCGACACGTCAGGTCCGCTGCCGCCGACACGTCAGGTCCGCCGCCGACACGTCAGGTCCGCCGCCGACACGTCAGGTCCGCCGCCGCCGACACGGCAGGCCCGCTAACGACACGTAACGCCAGTTTCATCTGAAATTTCTAGTTTCAGAGAAATCTATGAATAGGTGGCAGACAGATAACAACTCTGATGACATGAGGTGATGCCGGTGGTGGTGGTGAAGGTGGCGGATCTAGGGAATAGCCACTGGGGGCCATGCTCCCAAGATGATCTAGTTGCAGGAAAATTAACCTTCATTTCCAATTTGCGGTAAATCTAAATATTTTACGAGGAAAATATTGTCTTAACGGTCCTAAGCGGTCTAAAGCCGGTGTACTTTTTTTAATTAACGGGATGCTTCCCAATGTCTACTGAATCCTGACTGCTTCCACCACTGCAGGGGCTGCGGATGTTCAAACAACGAAGAAAATGCAAGGTGCACCTTCCATGCGGCACATTTTTATCCCGACGGCAGTGGACAATGAACATCAAAGAATTGGCCTAAATATCGACTTGCCCCACTCCCCGTCCAATCGGTTGAAACACTCGTTGGGCGAGGGTCAAGGATCCACTTGAGAATCCTCGAGGAGACCGCATCTCCATCTGGGTGAGGGCAACCCTCACCCCCTCCCCAGGGAAAGGTGGCGTCGCTCCGACCGGGAAAGGCCCTCCCCTTGGAACGAATTTGTCAGCCAAAGGCGCTCTTTTCGGAGGAAGAAGCGCCCCTTTGAGGCGAAAAGGCGTCCCCTCAGTATTATCGAATGCAGCACCTGCACCCGCTCAGTGGATTTTCCCACCGAAGGCGACCCTCTGAGGAAATATGCTCGACCCCTGGAGAAATTGAAAAAAATCTGAAGAAACCACCAAACCACATTTGGCAGCACATTTACCAGGTACCATGCGCCAATAACCGCACACCCCTGCCACCTGTTGACAGAAAGCGGAGATACTGGCGCAAGATTTCGCTGGCTCTCCTGGCGGACAACTGACGAACTATTTTTGTACGTTATGATCCTTGTACGTAAATGAACTTTGTACGTTATGAACGCTCCCTCTGAAGCCAGTTTTGTACGTTGTGATCGTTGTTTTGTACGTTGTGATCGAATTTTGTACGTTGTGAACGCGCCCTATCCAATGCATTTTGTACTTTATTTCGATTTTTGTACGTTATGATCCTTGTACGTTGTGAGCTTTGTACGTTATAAACTTTGGTAGTAAATGAACCTTGTACGTTATGAATGCTCCCTTGGCGCCTTGTACTGGCAAGTATTATTGAAGGCGATAGCAGTGCTGCCACACCTTGGGAAATTTCCTAAGATCTTGAGATAAATCTGCTCCGATCTTGTGCCGAAGTCTTATGAAATCTTCGTGGCTTTGAATTTCCAACCACAATCAGCTGAATTAAACCAGCATATTAACTGGGGGAAGGGGATTAACACCCGTACCGTTTTTGTTAACACAGCGTTGGCACTCCAGACGGTTTAAGGATTGAAAGACAGCGTTTTCAAACGTTTCGTGCCCTCAGGACACCAATCCTACACTTCATGCAAACAATTGTCCCAGAGGTCATCCTGGGTCACTGAGTATGACGTCAAGAAGGAGATGTTTTACATTTAACATTGGTGAATTGCATATCATTGCTCTGGTTGGAAGGTTCGAGCGGCATCACGTTTGTATGGGCACATATTGGTCAGTGTCGCACTGGATCGATGCAGACCAGTGCAGAATCAGTGTGGATCATCCCTGACGGCAGTGTGCCAAGCTCCACTTTGGACTTCAGTATCAGAATGGAAGACAATCTTCGAAAATGTAGTATGTAAATGGAAAAAGAAATAAAAAGATGATTACAGGATTTCAAAGCAAGTTATGTTGTTAGCCAAGATCAAGTGCGCCTTGAAATAAGTAGTTGCAAAAAAGTACCATTTTCTGATCCTTGGATGTTCTCAGTCCGGGTACTAGGGGACGAGTGGTCTAGGGGTAAGATGCTCGTCTCACAATCGAAAGGTTGTGGGTTCGAGTCTCACCTGTCGTTACTCTTCGCCCGCGACCAATCGGCGTGAGAGATTGGCGACGCTACATGACTCAACGGTCGGCGTGTCGTAAAACCAATAACCAACCAGTCCGGGTACTATTTCGAATGTAGGCGGAGGAAAAGATGGAAGTGGACGATTGGTGATGGTACCAGGAGATAAAATCGAGAACTAATTTCAGCTTGATGCTATTACCAATCAAAATAAAAATGTGTGATGCTGCCTGACCTCACCCCACGTCATCCTAGGCTTTCGCATTTTATTCGAAACTGGGTGCAAGATGTCATGAATGAAGCTGAATTTTCCTGTTGCGTGTTCCTGTGCTCGTGCATGTTGCCTTAAACCACTTTCTTAAAACAAAGATTGATAATATTTGAGAGGAAACATTGTAATGCAAGTTGGCAAATGTCAAAATTGAATAACGAGATCTCGCTTTGAGTGGCAAGAGTGGTACTTGAAATGTTTTATTACACCCTGAGTTGGTGTGGAAAGTTGCCTGCAAGCGGAAATGCAGCCGCGAACCTCTTTCTTTCAACAAAGACTAAGATGTATTCATTGCAAATATTGGCATCACAGCCGGTAAGAATCAAACTTAAAGGAGCACATCTTACTGAGTGAAGAAATTATAACGCGAAATTCTGTAACTGTACAAACAAAAAGTTTTTTTCTGCTTCAAAAACGTGACGATCTCGCCAGGCCAACCTAGGGTTCCGAGGGAGCGAGGACTCGCTCGGGCTTCTCCCTCGCTCGTACTAATGCAGCCCTTCGCATTGCCACTGGAGCTCTTCACATCTCTGCACCTGACAGTCTTATAGCAGAGGAGGATTAGCCCCCCCCCCTCTTGCGCTACGCGGCAGATCGTTGACCGCGAGATATGCATGTAAAGTATCCCAGAACCGACATCCAACATATCCGGGGGTATTTCCATGTTAGTCGTCTCGTGGTCAGCGCCTCTTACCCTTTTGATGGCGTATGATCTCGGCTCTTCGTAGCTGCAATATCCAACCATGGTGTGTGTGATGCATTATATATCATTCCGAGAACTCCTCCTGGGTGGGTTGTCCGAACACAAATTGTTTTTTTTTTAGAGCGAATGCTCCCATATCGTGATTTCTTGCTGACGTAAGCAAACGAGCCCAAGATGGATGGCATAGGATGCCTTTATGTCTGTCGATCCGGTGTCTATCTTTTTCTACCTACTGAAACACGTGTCGATTTTTACTGCTGAACTATATATCATTTTCATAGGGGTTCGTTTTGTCGAGTGATCAGTCCACGAAGCATGTTGTTTTCACTGATGCCCTTGGCAGTCTGGCCAATGCAATTGTTCAACCGTGATGATCGACTTGTTCGCAGAATTGTATGAGTTGTAGAATCACAATAGGTGAAGCTATTGTCTTTTGCTGAATTCCAAATAATGTTGACTACCTGGATATGAAGCTGCTGACATAGCTGTGAAATCCGCCAGCAACAGCGGTCGTGTTGTTTCCTCATCGCTCCCAACTAGAGATTTGGCAACGAGCCTATAAGTCGGAAGTGCATTAAGCCAAGAGTTCTGAAGCTGGCGGTATAACTATGACGGCTCTTGCACGGTGTCTCATGACTGAAGGAAGGCATGCTCTATAATTTGGGGATAGGTCATGCGCTAGCTACACATGCCCACGTATCTACTGGCTGGAGGCGACCGACATTTATGTCCATCTCGCCCTTCCGTGCTTACTGTGCACCATGTTTTGGTTGTTTGTTCACCGCCGGAATATTTGCGCCACCATTTTTTTTTAACGAGCGAACATCGACCTCTTGCACGTGCTACTGGATGACGACTGACAGGGCGTGAAGTTTGTGAATATTTTAAAATTCCTTCAACAAGTAAACATCGGTGTGATATATCAGCGTTTTTGAAAACCAATGTCAAACTGCAATCATTGCCTAACTACAGGAACATCATTTTATATTGCTTGTAAACATAGCTATGGGAGCAAATTGACTTCGATGTCGAAGTGCCCCTAAGCTCCAAGTCATCATCATCATCGGTTGCTCAGATCTCCCCCCCCCCCCACCGGCCAGTCAATGACATTCGGCAATGAGCACAGCCACAGCCAATGCCAAAACTGTTACCTGCTATATAATTGCATGCATCTGGCAGAGTAGATAACGGTGAAGGCACATAACTCCAACACAATTGTCAAATGTCGGTGTTACCTGGCTGAAGTGAAGCTGACTCGGCGTATCCGCCTGAGCTTGGTCAGACACAGATGTGTTGGCGACCGTGAGACCTTGGTCTGACACAGATGTGTTGGCGTTCGTGAGACCTTGGTCCGACCACAGATGTGTTGGCGTCCCTGAGACCTCGGTCCGAAACCTGTGTGTTGGCGTCCGACACAGATGTGTTGGCGTCCCTGAGACCTTGGTCCGACACTGGTGTGTTGGAGTCCCTGAGACCTCGGTCCGACACCGGTGTGCTGGCGTCCGACAGAGATGTGTTGGCGTCCCTGAGACCTCGGTCCGACACCGGTGTGTTGGCGTCCGACAGAGATGTGTTGGAGTCCCTGAGACCTCGGTCCGACACCGGTGTGCTGGCGTCTCTGAAACGCCGACGCCGACTGCATGTTCGTGGGTGATTCCCTTCCTCTCTGAACCCTTGTGACGACGGTGCTGCCCGTCCCCAGGATGGAGGTCCTCACGCCCGCGCCCGCGCCCGCGCCCGCGCCCGCGCCCGCGCCCGCGCCCACTGTCAGCGTCAAGCAGGAGCCGCGTCCCGACGATGACGAGATCAACCAGCTGGCGGCGCGCATGGTGGAGCAGCACCGGCAGAAGGCGGCGCAGCAGCTGCTGCAGCAGGCGCAGCGACCCGGCCTGCAGGCGCAGCAGCGGCAGCGCGCCGGCGGCCAGGCAAACATCACCAGCTACTTCGGAGGCCCGGTGGCCAGGCCGGCCAGCCCGGAGCCGTCGCCCGCCGTGCTCGACACGGACAGCGTGCGACTGCGCTTCGGCTGGTCGTTGGTGGGCGTCGCGCCGCTGCCGTGCCTCTTCCGCAAGGCCGAGCGCTTCTGCCCCGTGCGCGCCGTCGAGAAGATGATCCTGACGCCGTACCTGCAGAAGCTGCCCATGGACGTGTGCAACTGCACCTCGATCAAAAGCTACTTCGTGACCGAGAACGAGGCGAAGCTTCTGAACGAGATCAATTACCGTCATTGTGACTATTACTACGGCCGTGAGGCATTCACTTCCAAAGACTGTATCGTGCGCGTAGAGGACGCTCGCCAGTTCGCCGACTTTCTGGCGCTGTGCGAACGCAAAATGGTGAACATGCTGAGCAAACCGGACGACCGGTGCGGTTTCCTGCGTATCAATGGCGAGTCGGTGGTGCCGTTCACCATCAAAAGTGTGCGCTGCAACGGCGAGAAGCGCGACGTGCGCTTCGTGCCGCTCTTTTACTTCGAAGGCGAGACGGAGCACCTGAAGCACAAGGCGGAACAGTTGACCGGCTGGGACCTTGCCTACCTGAAGCTGTGCTGCAAAGTGCAGGGCATCCGCAGTGAACTGTTCCAGAGCGACACGTGCGATGTGGTCAGTCTGGACGACGTGAAGCGGCACTTCCCCAGCGGCACGCAGTTCCAGACGTGGTGGCCCATCAAGCGGTTCGAGTTCAAGCTGACGAACCAGCCGAAGCCGAGCTTCTGGGCGTGCCAGCCGCCGCCCAACAGCAGCCAGGTGACGCCGGTGACGGTGGCCGCCGGTCGGACCACGATGGCTCGCCAGCCGACCGCCGCGCCGACCGTCAACGGCTCGTCACAGCTGTCGGCGCGCTCCCAGGCGGCACAGTGGGCCTCCAACCGGCTCAACGCCGGCATGATGCAGCACCAGCACCAGCACCAGCACCAGCAGCAACGGCAACTTCAGCAGCAGCAGCAGCAGCAGCAGCAGCAGCAACAGCAACAGCAACAGCAACAGCAACAGCAACAGCAGGTGCAGCAGCGGGTGTCGTCGTCGGCCGTTCCGACCAGCTACACTCAGCTGTTCCTCTCCAATGGGGTAGGTGACTGGATACCCCGCGGACTTCTGCTGTCTTTCTAACCGCCCGACGTCACGCTACTGTTCTGTGAATACCGTATGGTTTATTTTTGGTGTAACGCCTTGGCTGGCGGATAATGGAACTTGTGATGTGGTGTTGATTTTCAGTATTTACAAAGGAATACGATGTGGGCTTCATCCTGGCACAAAGAGATGCTTTTCAGTGCTTTGTTCAGGAGGACAATGACTGTTGGGTCTGCTCCGTTTAACGAGAAGTGTTCCTACATGCATGCCTCTATTTGTGACTTGTGCCATTTTATTACATTGCTGTATGACAAAATTCGAAAATTTGGATGGATAGTCATTCCGGACATGAAAAATAGTTACATTTTAGTGAAAATATTTCTAGCATATATATACTGTATTGATGACCATGTAAAAATGCCCGGCATGCTGTCATTCATGTCGTGAAACACAGCTTATCATTCTTTTTTCTGCCTGATTGCGGTAGCAAAGAAGATGGATTAAATACACATTTTGCATGTTAAATAACGTCCTTGGAATTAAAACAAGCTTGCAAGTGTACTCTATTTTATTGTTCCAGACGCTATTTTGTGCACTGCACTTCAACAAAACAATGAGCGATTTTGATTAACTACCTAACATGAAAGTTTAATCACTCTAGAATAGTGTTCTTGGCATTATTTTACTAAGTTGGAAGAGAAGGCAAATTTAAATGTCCCATTCGTGCAGTGTTATTGATTGTTACCTTGAAGATGGTCCTGTTGAAACTAATTTATTAGGATAAGTTTGGTTATTTAGAGAAATTAATGGTCATTCATGTTGTTGAAATCCGGCCGGAACCGAATTTTCGGATTTGGCTAAGAAGTCCGACCGGATCTGCCGGATTTTTTTATCACTTCAAAGGGTGAGGCCATAAGATCTACTTTCAGAGGATCTATTTTCACAATAAATACTTGAAAAGGAATTTGTTAACAAGATCTACCAAGACCAGAAAATGTTCACAATATCTACTCCAAAGTTTGAAGTTCAGGAGTTATACAAATAAGCCATCAGTGTTCAGAGTATCTACTTGCTAATGAAAATGTTCAGAAGATCTACTTTCCAATGAATGTGTTCAGAAGATCTACTCAGTTTTGGAAATGTTCACAAAATCTACTTACATAACCCAGCCTAACATAACCTCTTACTCCTTGCGAACATTTCCTCCCTCTAGTAGTAGGGGTCGGGGGTATGGAGTCAGCTTTTGCAATTGTGCTCGTGCATGGCGGATTCCATGTTTTTTCGCTGTCATTTGATCATACCTCGCACAAAAATCGAAAAATAATTGATTAATTAGAAATTCATCAGCACCACCTAATTAAACTAAGTAGCTTAATTAGCTGTAATTAAATTGCTATATCTCCCAAACAAAGCCAGATATGGCCAATTTGAAGTTACCTACCCCCACTAAATCGACTGTAAGGATCTAACAAAAAAATCAGTTGGGCAATTACCCGATTTCTCGACCAATCAGATTTGAGCACGATATATCTCCCAAGCAAAGACAGATATGGCCAATTTGAAGTTGCCTATTTTTGAGAGATTTCAAAATTAAGCACACTTTTTAAGACCAAATTTGGGTCTGCGTTTTCAATAAACCAAAAATTAGCTCTCTAGCACCAAAACTGAGAAAATCTGAATTTTGGCCAAATTCATGGGTGAGCTTATAAAGGGTTAAACGGAAAAATGTCGGTACTGATGGGTTTCGCAGAAAAAAAAATTTCCCAATTTTTTTATGCATAGAATTTGATCATATTACATAAAAAAGGTGGAATGACCAATATCCGGGACAAAAAATGTCTACCCCCTACCTCTACTAGTAGATCTTGTGAACATGTGTGGCTACAAGTAGATCTTCTAAACGTTTTCATTCGCAAGTAGATCTTCTGAACACTGAGCGCTTATTTGTAGATCTTGTGAACGTTCAGACATGGATGTACGTCTTGTGAACATTTCCAGCCTTTAATAGATATTGTGAACTCTTCCTCTGCAAGTAGATTCTGTGAACACATCCATTTTAGAGTAGATTTTGCGAAAATATATCTTCTGAATATAGATGTTCTGAAAGTAGATCATATGAACTTCTTCCACTCCAAAATCTGAATACCCACTATTTATTTCTAGTCCAGGAAAAGGCATAGCTTCCCGTGTTATTAGTTACGTTGGTTATTACATGAAGATGTACCAGATTATGCTATGTTATATTGCATTACGTTGCTGTTGCATTATTATAATATTACGATACTTTGAATACTAATCGGGCATGAGCTAGCTTACCTGGAAATTCTGATAAATATTTGGGGATAAATAATTCTGCCTTGCGAAGGAAAAAGACGTCGCCGCTATTTTTCGAAAATTAAATTTTCGATTTGTCATTTGATTCCTCTCGACGAGGTGGATAACTTGATTCGCATATTGTTCGACATTGCTACTAAAGTTTACCTGTTAATAATACAAAATAAAAATGAAATAGGATGCTCATTTGTTTAGGTAGTTGACATGGAACAAAATAAGCATACCCGAACTAAAAGCGTACATCCAGCGAAAAATGATCTATGACGAGGCGTACATTGTGTAAGTAAGTGCCCACGTGCACTCTACTTTCGCTTAGCTTTTCCGGTTGTTGCATTGGTAAAACGACGAATGTGTGAAGCCTCGCTGTTCTTTCCTTGCCGACCTCATGAAAAACGGCTCTCTTCCTTTTCCTCGCGAGACAGATTTCGAATGGTCAAAAGGCATATGTTCCCAGATACGCTTTAATTCTTGCGCAACATTAATTTTTCGACGTCGTCAAAAAGCGTACGTGGCGCATGCGTCATTCTTCCTTTGCCACAGGCACTTATTCATGTGACAAAAACAGGCACACACGCATGCATGTTTTACCCGACCACAGTACCATGGGCGTGAATGGTGCCATGATACTGGAGGTAGTGCCCTCGCATAACGTTGCATAAACAATGAATACGCTAGTGTTAAAGAGCAAAGGGATACAAGTGTCCCCTAAATGTCTCCTAAACGTTTGCCATCGGAAAAGAGAAGCACTTCAATTGTTGTTCACGTACTCAATTCGATGTAATGCTTTTTCCTTAGGAACAGTGACTACCGGACAATTTGGAATATAAATTGAAAGTATTTCAATTTTCCTGTGTACATGGATAATTGTTAAGTGTCAAAATAACACGCTTAAGTTTGCCTTTGGAATAATTATTTTTAGGTATGTTTCCCCGAAAAATTAACCAACTATAATGGCTAGTGTATTTGGTTCTTCGGTATTCTCGCTAGCTCCCGTTCATGAAAGTAGGCATGATATAGGTATCCATAGGAAGAAGGGGCAATAGATGTATGTGAAGATTTTCACCTTTACCGTCACCTGACTAATAACAAAGGTAAAAAACGTATGCGCCACATGCTCCCTTGCCTCCTGTCATCGGTAGCGGTGACGACGAAAAGAGACACATGTGGCTGATGTTTTTCTTCAGGACACTTTTTCATGTATTTAGTACTAAAATATTTGCAGAAGCCTACATTTTCAATAGTCTTCAGTAAGCTCCCAATAGTGTTCAAGTCTACACCTATGATCCGCCCTGTATATGAATGGGGAAGAACACTCCCCACACCTTGTCCGTTCATGAACTTTTTTTTACTCATTAGTTGGGTCGAAATTCTCCTTGGAAGGAAAATATAGGCGTCCGGTCCCGGTGTGCCAACACCCCAGCATTATCGGCCGGGCGAGAACAACTCAGAGTTTACCCTCCGCCCGATGCCCAAGCACCTGCGCCCCCGCGGCTGCAATCCTCATCAACGTCTTTATTTACGAGTACGCAGGCCACATTTCAAGCTGTGTTCAAGCTGTTAAACAGTCGGCGCCGGGAGGGTTACCGTTGAATGCTGTCATGTAACGAGTGGGGAGGGGGCAACGTCGCAGTAGCCCGCCGGTTTCGCCTCACGCGCTCATACCGGAAAGTGTTAGTCCTGGAAGGCGGCATCAATTTTGGAAAAGGCATGTGCCCGAAGCAATTTAAGAAATGGATGCCACATAGCCACGGGCAGGTGATGCGCTACTAAGCCCAAGTAATCCATTTATAATTAATTATTTGTAAAATCGGTGAAAGTCCATGTTGATTTGTATCACCGTCCAGCCAAGTCGACCTCTGTCCGTCGGTCCATCGAGACCGGCGTTGGTTCTGTGCGTGCAATGCGTGTACGACATACTCGGCGGGCCAGGCGTTTGTTGTTTGTCACATTGTCACGTTTGTCACATTGGTGCTGCGTCGGCCGACGGCTGGCGCCGTGAGCGAGGGCCGCCCCAGCACAGCCCGCGCCGGCCCCGCTCCAGCCAGCTCGGGCCGGTCGGCCGACTGTCTTGTTCCGTCAGGCTGGAGAACGAATGATGGCTGAAGAACGATAAATTGTGAGCGTGACCTTTTGTTGCCATTTAAAAGGAATAGACCGTTTTTCTTCTGTGAGGTGCACTTAAGATAAGGTCTTTAGTACAATCAGATTCACTTCGGATTCGCTCTGGGCATTTCTTATTCAGCCATGCATTGACACGGTTTCCATTGGAGCGGTACGCACCCCTCCAATGCTGAAAATAAATTATGTGAAACTCCCTTGCATATTATATACAAGAAATTGCTCATTGCCAACACAGCAGCTGGACCGGAGATATGGGGTGCTTTCTTTGTGCGGAACAATTGTGCTGAATCCGCGAAGTTATTCGGCGGATTCCGCTGTGTGTGACGTTGCATATTTCGTGGTCTCCACCCGCGGAGCGTTCTGGCACGTTTCGCGCCGTATATTAATTATGTGGGCCAATTGTCTCGCTGTTTATAAACTTTCCGAATTTAGCTTGGAAAGCCCTCACTGTTGGTGGCATAACCACCCATGGCAATATCTTCATGCAACTCAGTCCAATCGTATTGCCTTCACAAAATTACCTTCGAGCTTTCCATATCTATCGTGGTCTGATTATCATTTCTCGTGAGACTTCATCTTTCACGAAACCGCACAGGGCATAGCATGGACAGCTTGTTACAGTTCGATCGTTCCTCGTGAAATCCACGAAATCTAAGCGCGGATTTCGTTGGGGATGAACAAAGAACGACATGCGTCAGAGTTCGCGGACAGAACGCAACAAAGAACGCACACATTTTCCACAAAAATTCGCCTTCTGCTTCGCTAAGTGTCAGGCTGTCTGCTTAAAGCCCCAGCATCTGAAGTGAAAGCTGGATATTATGCGGTGAATTCGGAAGTGTCGGAACAATCTGTTTTTAGGTGGGGGGGGGGGGGGGGGGTCGAAGCTTATTTCATGTTTCTTTCCATGCAACGCCATCAGGCTAATGTGAACATTCTCAGACGCTGGGGTATGTAGCATTGGTGTCGACCGTGACGTGGTAAGAGGAAAACAGTGGCACGTATTGATCAAAGAATCGCTAGTTTCGAATTGAACTGCCATTGTGTGTCTAGCCAGTTATACAACCAGTTGCGCCATATTCTCTTGGGAAAAATCAGTTTAAAAAGTTATCCGCACTTGCAGACAGAAGTTCCGGTACGGATATGCGGTGGTTGGAGGTCGAGTGACGAGGGTAAGAGGTGACAGATGCCCTTGAGACTCAGTTATGGTGCATCCCACGCATAATCGTAAGATTGTGTGCAGGCTACCATTAATGGCGAGGTATGTGGCTATGTGGCAGGCTACCATTAATGGCGCTCATTGTTTTTTTTTCTTGATATTCTTTTCCTTGCGAAGTTACAGGCAAATAGTCGAAAAGTCCACTTTTGGGTTGTTGCTATTTGTTTCAAATTCTAGACGTTTCGTCTGAAGTTTGCCTGCCAGGTTGACCTAGGTAGCTTGAATTAATCTAATAACAAACTTATAAAGTTAGTGCGGTCACAGCACATGTATGATCACTTGTTACCAATGCCCGGTTGCGACCAAGGCCCGGTTGAGCACAGCACTTGTTACCAAGGCCCAGTTAATGCTCAAATGCTTGGCTCCTCCGTCTCGCCCGTTCACCAGTGCTATAAGGCTGGCTCCAAATGGGTGCCAAAGGCAACGCTCAAGGTAAATTAACTTTCGTAGAGAATTAGTACGTCTTGTGGTAGAAGAGGCTTAAAATTATGTTTCCCTTTTAAACAACAATTTCAATGACTTGCTTTAGTTGAAGTGCAGCATTCTGCAATACAGTAGACGGTACCACTTCTTTCTTTAAGTTTGATCCGCTGGGCTGCCATTGGTTGATGGTGCTGATTTCGTGCCGGATTTTTGGACGAGTAGTCTAGGGGTAAGATGCTCGTCTCACAATCGAAAGGTTGTGGGTTCGAGTCTCACCTGTCGCTACTCTTTGCCCGCGACCAATCGGCGTGAGAGATTGCCGACGCTATATGACTCAACGGTCGACGTGTCGTAAAACCAATAGCCAACCAATCGGGCCGGATTTTCATCGATCGATGGCTCGTCAGGGAAAAGGACAGGAACAGCGAAAACAGTGTGATTAATACAGTCAAGAGCATTTGCACTATTGAGATTGTTCATCGGAGTACACTTGTTCCTCTGAGTCCGTATTTTTTACAGTGTAAATCAGTGCGAATAGAATTGCACCTTCCGGCTTTACCGGTCTTCCGCATTGCGTCAGCCCTCTCCTGGCAGATGCAAGATGTCGAAGGTTGTAACTGTTACTGTTTGTCTGTTTGTAACTGTTTGCGCCCTGGCATTGAATTCAGCGTCCATTTTTACTCATGTCAACTCCAAAGTACTCTCATTTGAAATATTTTATCAGCCATCATATCACGCTCGTCAACTGCAAGACCTTGACCTGACCTTGCCAGTTATCCATCGATGAGATCAAACGACATGTCGATAAATTTGAGTGATTCTAGGCTACACTCCAATGCGTAGTTGTACCTGTACCATGAATATATTCTTTGCACGAGCTCTCTAAGGGTGCCAATCGATATCCGACTTGGTTGGCAATTTCGACCTTTGACCAGTGGTGGGCACAGTTCCGCTAATCCGCTAACTGCTGATTAGAGAAGCTAACCTTCGTTAGCGGATTAGCGTTTCCGACAACGTCGAAAACCGTTAGCGGACCAGTTAGCTTCCGCTTAAATTGTAGCCTTGCTAAATTGAGTTCCGCTAACCTTAAGTCCGCTAACATTTTTGTCGCCGGTAAATTAAGTCGTATCGCCTCGAAGCGGCCGACGCGATCGCAGCGCTTCTGGTGGCTGGCCGGAGCGTCACAGCGGGCGGTGAGCGGCCAGCGTGTTTGTTCCTGTCTGTTGTGGGCGTGTCTGCAACAGTCAGTCTGACACGCTGTTGGTCACGCTGTTGGTCACGCTGTCGCGATACTGGCAGGTATCGCGAAGAGGTTTGGGCCCCTCCTAGGAGGCCAGGAGTGCCAGCTGGCCGCTGCGTTTCACCGTAGGTTTCACGTGTTCTGGCTCGAGAAGCATAATCACAGCCAGTTCAGCAGGGTAAATAAGGCCATGGAGACCGCCGTGGAGACAGCCCTGAGGTCTGAGGGAGACCAGTGAGGAGGGCAGCAGCACCACCAGCAATGAGGATATACTTTTTTGCCAAGCACAATGTCTCGGCTACAACATATTAAACTTCCAGCTCTCTAGGTCTGTTTTGAAGGGTTTTAGAGCCAAAAACGAAAACTAAACTAAATTCATATAACAATAGTTAGGAGGTAGCGGTTATCGAAGCTAACTTTTCGGTTAGCTGTGGCCATCACTGCCTTTGACCGGCACTATGTGGTCACTGGCTGCCTGAATGCGGCGCATTTGGGCTGGTCTCGTGGCATGTAACTCGCCGATTTTCCCTCTGCAACTCTGTCTCAATGTGAAGCGAAATCGCGGGGGCTGGCTATCCTCATCGGATGGGGAAGCCGGAACACCACGCTCTGCAGACGAGCGTTAAGCCCGGACAGGCTGGTGATAATGCCGCGGTCCGGTCAGACTGAGGTTAGAGGCTAGGGTACGGTCCGGTCAGACTATGGTTAAAGGCTAGGATTCGGTCTGATCAGACTGAGGTTAGAGGCTAGGATACGGTCCGGTCAGACTGTGGTTAGGGGCTAGGGTATGGTCCGGACAGACTGAGGTTAGAGGCTAAGATACGGTCCGGTCAGACTGAGGTTAGGAGCTAGGATTCGGTCCAATCAGACTGAGGTTAGGAGCTAGGATTCGGTCCGGTTGTAGTTTAGACTGCTACGCTGCGACCTCCGAGGATCCATGGTCCACCATGCCGCCATGCCCGGTTTATTATCTGCAATGGCGCACTCATTAAGCTAGTGGACAGTCACATTCTTTTGGAGGTGCTTGAGCACCCCGGGTGTTTGCAAAACGCCGAGAAATTAACAAGGGGGTCATTGTGTAGGTACTGGCCACTTTATGCATCCTCAACTAAATGAGGTAAAAGCCTCCCCAAATTCATGCCAGATTCTCCAATCACGGCTTGTGGACGGTTCTGCTCCCTCCACAATTTTCGCCATGGATATCTTGATCCCGTGTCATCAACAAAAGTCCGTTATTTGCCGTATTTTAGACACGTGATGTGTTTCAACGACAATCATCTTTCTTCTTCTTAGGGACGTGGAGGAGAGGGAGGGTGTTTATGCTCATGCTGTACTTTCGTTGTGACGGTGCCGTGCTAATTGTGTGCCGCCTGTGTTGTGCCAGCCGCACTCGGCATGGTTGTGTTGTGACAGTTTCCTCGGCCCTCAGGTGCCCAGTGATAAATTATTTGTGAAATAGGGTGGAGTATGCCACTTTCTGAGCACCAAAATGACATCCCTTTCAAGGAAGTATCGATATCGTGTTTGTTGATGTGTGCTTATGTGTGCTCCGTGACTCATTTCTAAAAGTATTTCGTGTATAAGTATCATGATTATGCCCAACATTACGAATTGTGATGCACAACATCTCGAACACAATTCCCGGTGCAGAGATTATCTATGATGTAGTATGCCAAGCAATGATATCTGCTGATACCATGGTGTCGCAATCGTTATCGTTAGTATAGGCATCCTTATATTAGGTGTCCCACAAATTAAATGAAAAACATGCACTTGTGCGTACACTATTGGCTAAAAATTGAGTTTGAAGAACTGAAACGATATTTTAATTGGCATGCTTCCGTGACACATTTCGACATCCTATCATACTCGTTTCGACATCCCACAACAACTAACAAAAGCCATTGTTTTAACACTGCAGGTGCCCATGACGTCAGTGCTGACGACCGCCAACGGCCAGCTGCGACAGTCTCCGCTGGCGCGAGCCGTCGCCGGCACTCAGAGGTGGGTGGAGAAGAGCCGCCGGCTCTCTCGTGACATTCTCAGCGGCGCAGGTCGTTTGGTGTCGCTGTGCTGCGCAGAGCGATCACTGTAGTCGAAGTAGCAGCTGATTGCTGGGTTTGAACCCGTCACCCGCATAGTTCAGGGTTGCGAGGCTGGCACGCTTGTCACTAGGCTATTGGAACATTTTAGATTGGAGTCGGTCAACCTTGAATCAAAAAGTGGTACACACTCTGTCAGCACCTGCTTTCATTGGATCGGTGTGACCCAGATGTCTACTGGGACCGCTTCAAAGCGAACTTCTCAACTGCCACTCGGACACTATTCACGGAATTCGCCACCCAATGTAATTCAAATACAACCAAGGGAATTACAGAAAGAGAGATAATTCAACGGTATAATTATAATCGGGGTACGCACGTGCTGCCGATACTCCAAGCACTACCATCTCGCTGTCGCCTTTCCGACCTTTTGGGCTAGCATTATGGTTTTTCCCCACAAAGTTAAACGCGCAATCAATCTTGAATCAAATCTGGCCAGTTACCCGGCATAAAACCCACCTTAGCGGACGGATAACTACCGGCGCCTGTAGTGAGCCGAACGCTGTGTCGTCGGAGCAGGTAAGACCAGTAGAGGCTAGCGTGCTCCTCACAGCCTGCAGTGAGCCGAACGCTGTGTCGTCGGAGCAGGTAAGACCAGTAGAGGCTAGCGTGCTCCTCACAGCCTGCAGTGAGCCGAATGCTGTGTCGTAGCAGGTAAGACCAGTAGAGGCTAGCGTGCTCCTCACAGCCTGTAGTGAGCCGAATGCTGTGTCGTCGGAGCAGGTAAGACCAGTAGAGGCTAGCGTGCTCCTCACAGCCTGCAGTGACGAATGCTGTGTCGTAGCAGTAAGACCAGTAGAGGCTAGCGTGCTCCTCACAGCCTGTAGTGAGCCGAATGCTGTGTCGTCGTAGCAGGTAAGACCAGTAGAGGCTAGCGTGCTCCTCACAGCCTGTAGTGAGCCGAACGCTGTGTCGTCGTAGCAGGTAAGACCAGTAGAGGCTAGCGTGCTCCTCACAGCCTGTAGTGAGCCGAATGCTGTGTCGTCGTAGCAAGTAAGACCAGTAGAGGCTAGCGTGCTCCTCACAGCCTGTAGTGAGCCGAACGCTGTGTCGTCGGAGCAGGCGAGACCAATATAGGTTAACGGGTTACCAGACTACATATTAGGACGGCAGAACTGTCAGTAGGTCATAGATGGACCACGGCGCATCGGCCTCGAAATCGGCAAGCATCTCAGTGGTGTTTGCTGTTCACAGCATGTAGCGTCGTATATCATTTGTAGATACGATGCTAAGATGCAGAGGTGGGAATGTCAGGGGGGGGGTCAGGAACCTCGCTGAGATCTGGATCGGTCGTTTCGTTCCAGGGGGAGGTGAGAGGTTCAGCAAGTTGGTGAAGTGCGCAGTATTTTATTTTAAAACATCAAACAGCAATGCAATGTCGATGGTAAGTAGGTACTTAGTAGTTCTGAACACTAGTGGAGTTTTCAAAAGGGTGTTGAAAATTTCAGGTGGTGCTTTTGCATGACTGTGATTTCTAGGTGATGCTTTTTCATGCATCCCCATGGGCGCTAATGTTATGTTTCTAAAAGCTGGGTGGTGCTCACCCACTCTTATGTGGTGCTCAACAGAGGTCACCACGGACCGAAAAACCGCCAGCCCGGCCCAGCCCAGCCTGAGCCTGTTGGATTGTAGCCCGGGTTGAATTTGATCCCGTTCACCGTTGGTGAAAGGGTGGCCCATGCCCAGCCCAGCCCGTTCATTTGCGGTCCGAGCCCAGCCCATACCCATTTGGCGTGGAAAACCTATATGAAGCCTCTCGGTTAGTCGATGTCTGGTCATGGATATTGTCTGGACAGAATTTCAGTCCTGTATTTTTTAGAAACTAAAAAAAAAACATCGATCACTGGGAACATCGGGCGTGACGCTGTAAGGTTCCTGATTCGGGGCTCAAAGGAGTTCTCAGAAGTGTTTGTCATGCGCGTCCGGTCCTGGCCTGCCCATTGTATGCTTCCCTTTATTAAATCCCCCACCCCGGGCTGGACCTTAGGCGGCTGTTCCGCTGTGCCCCTCAGACCTTCCGTCTAGAACAGTCTGCACTCGACACCTTTGGTCGTGGCCCGGCCCAGGCCCAGGCCCATGACTAATGAGACAGTGGTCCACCCGTTGCCCATGAAATATTGAATTTCATGGCCGAACCCTCGAACCCATGGGCCGGCCTGGCCCGTGCTGAATACTGTTGCTCGAGCACCACCTGTTAACCTTGAAATTCCACCCAACGGTTTTGAAGGATATTCACGCACAGCAAAATACAACCTTAAATATAACTTAGAAATGTTAGTGGCATTGCAAACTTGCTTCAAATGTTGGGTCATCTTTTACCTGACCCTGCACCTCACCTATGAATCACCATGAACAGCTCAAGTGCCATTTTTTTTGCAAGGTGGTAGGAATTGGTCATGCCAAGCTTATCCTGTCAATCTTCATACGCAACTCATAATTTGGCATTAAAGGAACTTTTTCCGACGTTTGGCTTGTGTGGATTAGTGGCTGATCGTTACTGGATGTGGTGTTCCCAAACTGGCGTCCCAATCTGTCCTTGCGAGGACGGGACGTGGATGTGTGGTAGGCCCTCTCAGACGTACTAATGTAGCGCGCTAATTTTTCAAAGTTCTTGAGATTAATTTGAACGAAGCGCCCTTAAACTCGGCGAGATTAATTTAAAGGTTGAAAAATAACTCGACCTGCTTCGCGTTTTCTCGCGCTTCTCGCAAGTTCGCGACCTGCTTACCAAGTGTCCGGAATCTAAGAAACTATGTTTTTAAGGGGAATACGCAGGGAAGTGGCCAGACTTCCCCAACCCTGATTTTTATTAGCGCTGGACCTGGAGCCCCCTAGAATCTGAGGAGATATCCACCCCTGCTCAGACGATCATGTTATAATTATGAGATACGATACTGTCCACTATACTAGAAAAAATCACATCAGCACGCTGGTCACCTGCACTGCGCATGGACATTAGAGAAGTCTCGTACATTTGCCGGTTTTGTCAGTCATCCAATGGGATTGGTGTTGGGATCGTGTCACTTTTCTAAGGCGGTGCTCTTATCAATCTAAATGTTAGTGCAAAAGGTGTAAAGCCCTATGTTATACATTCTGCCTGGCTTTACCAGGCTGCCCATTCCGCTGCTCGGCTGTCTGGCTTTAAATATCCATGCACAGCTTCCCAGGCAACGTTTTGAGCGTAGCATCGTCACTGAAGCACATCGCATTTTCGACGACTTCTTTCGTGATTTTCACCGATATGTGGAAATCCGAATAGAAATATGGCACAAATTGGCAAATATTGGATCGTGAATGGATTGCTTCATTAGTTCGAGCCATATTGCAACTGATGCACTGTTAGGGCACTGAAGGTCAGTTCGTTATTAAACACAATCCGGCCTTGGTATGGTTAGTCGAGGTGAAAGCATTTGCGTCGGGGATTTTTAATGGCGTTCTACAGGAAAAGTCTGTCCCATGCCTTTGTTGAGGTGTGGTTTTGATCCCGACATAGCGCGATTCTGAGACTGAGTGCGTGTGTTGCTCGCGGAAATCGACAGGTGGTTGGCGGCAGCCGAAAAACTACCGTTATTGTGGCGCTGACGTGGCCGTGACGTCAGCATTATATAGCTGGGTATGGCTGAGCGCTCGTGCGATTGGATGCAAATTGTTGCAACCCTGTTGCAAATTGTCACTCTTGAGCAGCAGAACAAAATCGGATTGGCTCTATTTATGTATGTATGCATTCATTTGTTTGTGTATTGGGAATTATTGAACCCATCTATCAACGGCGCTATCTCATGTTCACGTCACAAGGCAAATACAGGCATTCTGGATCGAAACAAGCACACTCGCCTATATGCACGCACACAGGTAAGAGCCGTATGTACAAATACCTATGAAGCAGGCGGTCTCACTACGCCTGGAGTAGGGTTCTTTTCAAGTTCTAGTTTGATGCGTGCTGGATTTCAGTCGTGGGTCTGGAGGAGCATTGTATGCTGTCACGATGGAGTGTACGAATTTATGAATCAGTGTATGATGTGTATGAAGTCTGCCGAACTTCAGTCTGGATTGTGGGGGTACGGAGATGTCCGGAGTCGCTGTCTGGTAGAGCGCTGGTGCTGCTCTTGACTGGGTTGTCGGGGTACGGAGGTGTCCGGAGTCCTGTCTGGTGGAGCGGTGGTGCCGCTCGTGACTGGGTTGTCGGGGTACGGAGATGTCCGGAGTCAGACTGTCTGGTGGAGCGCTGGTGCTGCTCGTGACTGGGTTGTCGGGGTACGAAGATGTCCGGAGTCCTGTCTGGTGGAGCGCTGGTGCTGCTCGTGACTGGGTTGTCGGGGTACGGAGATGTCCGGAGTCATACTGCCTGGTGGAGCGCTGGTGCCGCTCGTGACTGGGTTGTCGGGGTACGGAGATGTCCGGAGTCAGACTGTCTGGTGGAGCGCTGGTGCTGCTCGTGACTGGGTTGTCGGGGTACGGAGATGTCCGGAGTCCTGTCTGGTGGAGCGCTGGTGCTGCTCGTGACTGGGTTGTCTGGGTACGGAGATGTCCGGAGTCCTGTCTGGTGGAGCGGTGGTGCCGCTCGTGACTGGGTTGTCGGGGTACGGAGATGTCCGGAGTCAGAATGTCTGGTGGAGCGCTGGTGCCGCTCGTGACTGGGTTGTCGGGGTACGGAGATGTCCGGAGTCAGACTGTCTGGTGGAGCGCTGGTGCTGCTCGTGACTGGGTTGTGGGGATACGGAGATGTCCGGAGTCATACTGCCTGGTGGAGCGCTGGTGCTGCTCGTGACTGGGTTGTCGGGGTACGGAGATGTCCGGAGTCCTGTCTGGTGGAGCTGTGGTGCTGCTCGTGACTGGGTTGTGGGGATACGGAGATGTCCGGAGTCAGAATGTCTGGTGGAGCGCTGGTGCTGCTCGTGACTGGGTTGTGGGGATACGGAGATGTCCGGAGTCATACTGCCTGGTGGAGCGC
Organism: Ashinkailepas kermadecensis; assembly: GCA_034440615.1. Classification (NCBI taxonomy): domain Eukaryota; kingdom Metazoa; phylum Arthropoda; class Thecostraca; family Neolepadidae; genus Ashinkailepas; species Ashinkailepas kermadecensis. The sequence goes on along the minus strand of JAOTOM010002770.1, from coordinate 46,132 downwards.
TGGTGCTGCTCGTGACTGGGTTGTCGGGGTACGGAGATGTCCGGAGTCCTGTCTGGTGGAGCTGTGGTGCTGCTCGTGACTGGGTTGTGGGGATATGGAGATGTCCGGAGTCAGACTGTCTGGTGGAGCGCTGGTGCTGCTCGTGACTGGGTTGTGGGGGTACGGAGATGTCCGGAGTCAGACTGCCTGGTGGAGCGCTGGTGCCGCTCGTGACTGGGTTGTCGGGGTACGGAGATGTCCGGAGTCAGACTGCCTGGTGGATCGCTGGTGCCGCTCGTGACTGGGTTGTCGGGGTACGGAGATGTCCGGAGTCCTGTCTGGTGGAGCGGTGGTGCCGCTCCTGACTGGGTTGTCGGGGTACGGAGATGTCCGGAGTCAGAATGTCTGGTGGAGCGCTGGTGCCGCTCGTGACTGGGTTGTCCGGGTACGGAGATGTCCGGAGTCACTGTCTGGTGGAGCGCTGGTGCTGCTCGTGACTGGGTTGTCGGGGTACGGAGATGTCCGGAGTCCTGTCTGGTGGAGCGCTGGTGCTGCTCGTGACTGGGTTGTCTGGGTACGGAGATGTCCGGAGTCCTGTCTGGTGGAGTGCTGGTGCTGCTCGTGACTGGGTTGTCGGGGTACGGAGATGTCCGGAGTCCTGTCTGGTGGAGCGCTGGTGCTGCTCGTGACTGGGTTGTCGGGGTACGAAGATATCCGGAGTCAGAATGTCTGGTGGAGCGCTGGTGCCGCTCGTGACTGGGTTGTCGGGGTACGGAGATGTCCGGAGTCACTGTCTGGTGGAGTGCTGGTGCTGCTCGTGACTGGGTTGTCGGGGTACGGAGATGTCCGGAGTCCTGTCTGGTGGAGCGCTGGTGCTGCTCGAGCCTGGGTTGTCGGGTACGGAGATGTCCGGAGTCAGACTGTCTGGTGGAGCTCTGGTGCTGCTCGTGACTGGGTTGTCGGGGTACGGAGATGTCCGCAGTCCTGTCTGGTGGAGCGCTGGTGCTGCTCGTGACTGGGTTGTCGGGGTACGGAGATATCCGGAGTCAGACTGTTTGGGGGAGCGCTGGTGCTGCTCGTGACTGGGTTGTGGGGGTACGGAGATGTCCGGAGTCAGACTGTCTGGTGGAGCGCTGGTACCGCTTGTGACTGGGTTGCAGGTTAGCGGCGATTGATCCGAGGATACCGATGGCCAAGACTCTTTCCAGTAGGTTGGGATATTGCTATTGGGAGTATTGGCCTCCTGAAAGTCAGTGTAGCCGGTACAGTCGTATTTTATGCGACCTGAAATGGCACGTGCGGCAAAGCTCAGCACCCGCAGTCAATACGTGTCGCAGTGCTGCGGCCGCTGTCGCAGTGGTGCCACTACCGACCTTCAGACCGCTACACGTGACCGACAGCACCAGCCGCGGCACCGGCGTGGCGATGACTGGTGCGGGGAAACTGTGCCTGCAGCGGACAAGCCCACACAGCACGCTGGTGTAGCGGTGCACCACAGCGGCATTGTGTCGTAGGAAACTCATAGTCTGGTCGAAAATCACTCGCCATGATTTTCACGGCTGGGAAAGCAACTTAATGACTGCGGACACGAAGGCAATGCTCACGATAGGTAGTCTCTGAATCAGCTGGCGAGGGCTCAGCACGATGAACTGTGTTTTTGTGCGTTAATTTTCATGTCGTTCTTGTCAAACTGCGGGCCGATGAGAGAGGGAGGGACCGTGCCCCATCGCTGTCGCGAGTACGGTAATGTTGTCAGGCCTCCCAGATGGGGCCACCTGCACGTTTTTGGCGTACTGCATTATGCCTGACTAGGGGCGGTGCACAGAGGAAGAAACTGGGGTAGGTCGTTGGCGAAGATCGAGAACATTAGAGCCCCCGTGATCGGTCCACGATACGTGACCATTGTACTGGATCGTGCTTTTGCGAGTGCGAGTGACGAATGTTGTGGAACCACAAATGAGCATAATGTAGGACAGCGAATAGGTTGTTTTCTGTTTTCTTAAGAGTGAAGCTAGTACAACGTCTTCATGCTGTTTATTTTATTAGCGGAGACTGTTTAAAACGTTTGCTCAGCCAGGCACATACTTTGATATCCATGATCAGGTATCCGTATGCCAATGCAAATACTTTGCTATCGAGGATCAGGTATCCGTATGCCAAAACACATGCTTTGATACCGATGATCAGGTATTCTTATGCCAAAGCACATACCTTGATACCGATGATCCGTATGCGAAAGGTATCAAAATACGATATCGATGATCAGGTATCCGTATGCCAAGGCCACTTTGATGTCGATAATTAGGTATCCGTACGCCAAAGCAAATAGGTAAGGAGACGATTTATGAGCTGTCATAGCATACAGGCGTAACAATTTCTATTCAGAAAGGACGAACGGGTTCTTGTCCTCGCTATCCGCTACGAATCGTTGCATCCCTATCTCAAGTTCCTGTGACCAAATACCACCTCTCGTGGTTCAGATTCGTGTTTGTCTGCTACGATGGAGACCCAGATTCAGCCTGATCCTGGACAAATCAGAGCCCAATTACTCGGGAAGAGCAAGAGGTGGCATTTGGTACGGGGTCGATGACCTCTGTCGGTTTAGCCGACCCGGGACGGGTCAGAGTTTAATTGGCCGGACCAACCACAGTCGACCGACGTTCGGGACGAGATAATGGGGAGGGGAAGTCTGACCAGCTCGGACACTGGCTCTCAACCAGGGAAATTTCCCACTTGCGGAGTTTTGGACTTCAGAGAGGGCGCGAGAGGGGAAGGCGCAGAAAGACAACGGAACACCAAGGCGTAGCGGTGCATGATGGAGGGTGACCGCTCTTTGTAAGAAGGCGAAGACATGTTTGATAATCGACTGGGTCATGGCCAGCTGACGTGACACCAGGCTGGCCGCAGGTTGACGTGGCCTGGGCACCCACACTAACTAACTAACTAACTCGGTGATGATCACGCATATGCGTATGCTTAAGCGTCATGGTCTTCTAGAGGGGAAGGTTGCAGGATATAAATACAGCTGATGTATTGACCCAGGCTGGCAGCGGGCGGTGTCCGTCGCTGCAGCCCCTCCCCACGGCCGGACGCTTACGGCTGGGCTCGCGAACCAGCGGGGCGGAAATGATGCCCCGTCTACCATGTATTGACTGCGTTAATTGTAAAATGTGAATGAACATTGGGAAACGCTTCCGTATATCTGGCGTTGCCAATATGGCAACGATAAGATAAATGTAGCATCAAGTACGTCGCGTTAGACCCAAGGCGAGGTTTATTAAATATCGCTGTGGCATTCATTGTTTTGGGAACTATGGGCGTCGCCACGGATTTTGGATACCGGGGACAAGATGGGTTTTGATGGACTTTTCTCACGCAACGCCATAGGCGTAATGTTAAATTTCACGAAATTTTTGGGAATGCATCTCCGTGCCCCACCGTGGCGACGCCCGTACTGACAAGCCACCCATGTTCAAAATAAGTAGTTGAATTCGCGTCACAAGGAGGGGTGTGGGGGTGCATTTCGAGGGTTGCATTTTTACACACAGCCTGGTATACCTCGACCTATCGATGTTCGATGGCACGAAACTCTGATATTTCTGAACTCTTGCTTTGTTTTGAACACCGGTCAGGTATTCAATGGTGGTGCAGCAGATGTTAGATTTCTATCTTGGTCTCCCTTCATTCCGTCGCAGCATTGCAGTCAATGCAACGCGAAGGCGGTATATTACACTTTGGCAAACTACCACGCGACCAGCGCCAGCGGCGCACCACCTCCAAGTGAGGTTCTGGAAGCTCGGAAACCTCTGTCATGACGCGCCGGTGGCCATTCGGGGAGCTCCTGCGTGGCGTTCTCCGATTGGTGGAGACATGCGCATGCGCAGTGGTCTGCCCTAATCGCGCTAGGGACCGTATCGAAGCGGCCACTCGGCGCGGCGCTGGCGTTACGTAGGAAAGCGCGGTGGAGCGACTGCGTCCACCTGGAGCGGGGATGGGGTAAAGCGCGTGCGCATGGTCGGTCGACCGACAGACCCAAAGGTTATCAACCGAGGCTTTACACCGTCGGGGAGTTCCGTCAAGTGTTGGACCTGAGACAGGTTCGATCACTGGGACAGCGAAGAAGACGGATGATTGGAAGCTCTGAGTCGATCATGGCTTTGGAATTTGTGGACCCTGAAGGGCACCAGTGGTCATGAATCCGTCATGGTCCTAAAACTCCTTGACATCCCCTTTCCATGGCCCTGAGACAACCTGAACTCTAGGACGGGTCAAGTCGCAAGTTTGCCGACGTGGTCTGGGCCGTGGGTCCACCAAATGTTCTGAAGAGGCAGTGGCACGGGAACTATCTCAAAGTGTGTGTGTGGGGGGGGCAAGAGCCGTTTTAAAGTCGATTCTCTCCATTTAACACCCATGGGATCAATGCTAAGCTCGTCCACAGTTGGGGGGGGAGGGTTAGAGATCCATACAACCCCCGGTTCCCGTGCTCTTGCGAAAGGATCGCAGAAATTCTGTTTGCGGAGGCTCTGGAACATCAGTCCTGAAGATGCTGCGGGAGGTATTGATCGGTCAGAGCCTAGCGGCAGTAAGAGCCATAGCAGGAGGCGGCCAGGGCCCGTGGTATTGTCAGGAGTGCTTATGTGGCTAGAAACCCTTGAATCGGGTGGGACCCTGGTTCGTAAAGGCCGTCTGGTCGCGAGGCCCGGCGTCATCAACACGGACTGTCATGATGCTGGGGGCAGTGACGTGTCCTGAGATGGTCATACACTGGGACAGTATGTGCCGCGGAGCGGATCAGAGAACCTGCGACATCTACAAGCTCATTGAGCTGCGTCGAGTCCTAGGTAGGCTTGGGTCCTGCGGCAGTTGTAAGAGATGTGGCGTAGTGAAGTGCCCTGGAACTCAGGAAATTGAGAAGGCTACATGGGCTATAGATAGGTCAAGACACTAAAATACTGGTGTCATGCACTGGCGGATCTAGCCCACCGGTTTGGGGGGGGGGAACTTTCGGTTTTCGGCGTCAGCCCCCCCTCCCCCTCCCCCAGTGGCGTACTTAGGAATTGCATCAGAGGAGGGGTCGAAGGGATTTGGAGGGTGCCCATTCTCCCACTATTTTTGGTTAAAAGCATCGGATTTCTACCACTATTTGTCAAATGGACCCATTTTTTAACAATAATAATTAATGACAACATAATTTCCTGTGTAGGGGCCCCAGCCTACCTCCACCGCTTCTAAGTTACGGGATTTTTGTTCTTGTTTACCAAAACGTTCATGTTCACGTTCAACGTCTTGTACCACGTCAACGTTCGTGCACGTGTACACATTGGCAGATCCGATTTTGTCAACTCTTGCTGTAAGCAGAACTTGAGCAGCATAGAACCCTCGATGCGTGTCAGAATGTACTATGCTACCATATTGGCTTCCAAACAATTATAAGAAATACCTTTAAAATTGGAGATTCTTTCATCCAGACGATATTTTTAACCTCGGCAAAGGTTACTGCATTTTCATTCAGTTTACTTCTGTTGGTTTCGGGGGGCCAAAAGACACTATGCCCCCCCCATTTTAAGCGCTTCGGGGAGCCATGGCCGGAATGGCCCCTCCCTGGATCCGCTAGTGAATGTAGCCGGTCTCTTCATCTTAGCAACCCCAACACCAACATACGAAACATGCTGCTCAACTGGGCTCAACTGGTCACTCGCACAAACATCCTGTTCAAATTCCGCTTTCGAAATCTGGCTCACTGGGTCCGCTTGCCCGTTACTGGCTAAACAAACTTCATGAACCTATCCGACGAAGGAATAATGAAACTGCTGATTTCGTCATCTCTTGCTGTAAGCAGAACTTCAACAGCACAGAACCCTCGATGCGTCAGAATCGAGGGTTGTGCTACCCAATATGGTAGCACAAAATGCTACCATATTGGACTTCCAAACAATCATAGGAAAATACCTTTAAAATTGGAGATTATTTCACCCGGAAAGCTATTTTTTAACCTCAGCAAAGGTTACTGCATTTTAATTTAGTTTACTTTTATTGGTTTTTGGGGGGGGGGGGGCCAAAAGACACTATGGCCCCCTTTTGAAGCGCTTGGGGGGGGTCCATGGCCGGAATGCCCCCCCCCCGGATCCGCCAGTGGTGTCATGTCCTCTGTTCCCCTCGATTCAGACTTTGGGGGAGGAGCGCACTACGGTCTGGATCCTTGTGTATGGTACAGACGTAATGTTATGTTTGCTTCGAGTAGGGATCCAGGTCCTTTCCCTCCCGGAAAATCTGAAAACCTATGCCTGAAACAATTATGGGCGTAGCCCATGATTTTTTTATTCAGATATCGGATCAGATCAGATATCAGATTGATGAGAACGGTCAGGAAAACCGCAATAGGAAGCAAGTAATTGTTGGGGATAGTGAACTGACTAGTGTATAACACCCCGGGCAAGTCATAAGTCAGTCTCAGTTTCAATTTCGCGATCTATTTTTTCAACAATCAGCCCTGTCGCGGTGTTCGCCCACCAGTCTTGTGCAGCGGTGGACAGAGCTGGCCACGGTTAGCGGCCTGGTTAGCCGGTCGGTGGGAGACTGTATAAGTGTGCGTCTCTGGTCGGCTCGTCAGTGGACAGAGTCTACACACCAGCGGGCAGTCTGCACACCAGCAGACAGTCTGCACACCAGCGGACAGGGTCCACACACCAGCGGGCAGAGCGGCCCACGTGTGTGTAGGACGGCCGGGCGGCGGCAGTCAGCTGGCGGCACCCATACAGTGCAGTCAGCTGTCACTGCCTTCAGTAGAGCCGCTCCGTCGTACCCATACAGTGCTCTGACAGCACGCATTCAGTGCTCTGGCGGCACCCATGCAGTGCTTTGACAGCACCCATACACTGCTCTGGCCGCACCCATACAGTGCTCTGGCAGCACCCATACAGTGCTCTGTCTGCACCCATGCAGTGCTCTGGCAGCACCCACACAGTGCTCAGGCAGCACACATACAGTACTCTGACAGCACCCATACAGTACTCTGGCGGCACCCACACAGTGCTCTTGCAGCACCCATACAGTGCTCTGACAGCACCCACACAGTGCTCTGACAGCACCCATACAGTGCTCTGACAGCACCCACAGTGCTCTGACAGCACCCATACGGTGCTCTGACAGCACCCACACAGTGTTCTGACAGCACCCACACAGTGCTCTGACAGCACCCATACAGTACTGTGGGGGCACCCACACAGTGCTCTTGCAGCACCCATACAGTGCTCTGACAGCACCCACACAGTGCTCTGACAGCACCCATACAGTGCTCTGACAGCACCCACACAGTGCTCTGACAGCACCCATACGGTGCTCTGACAGCACCCACACAGTGTTCTGACAGCACCCACACAGTGCTCTGACAGCACCCATACAGTACTCTGGCGGCACCCACACAGTGCTCTTGCAGCACCCATACAGTGCTCTGACAGCACCCACACAGTGCTCTGACAGCACCCATACAGTGCTCTGACAGCACCCACACAGTGCTCTGACAGCACCCATACGGTGCTCTGACAGCACCCACACAGTGTTCTGACAGCACCCACACAGTGCTCTGACAGCACCCATACAGTGCTCTGGCGGCACCCATACAGTACTGTGGCGGCACCCATACAGTACTGTGGCGGCACCCATACAGTACTCTGGCAGCACTCATACAGTACAGTCAGCTGTCACTGTCGGCAGGGAGCCGCACCGTCGCGCCCGCCGTGATAACTGCCAAGAGAAAACGGTCACCACCTCAGCCCTCAGCGAACAATACACGGCGGTGCGTCTGGGGCCGGCGAAGTTGTGAGGAGGCTCCACACAGTCGGTGGGACGGCACTCACATTTTCACACCGTGCAGCACCTTTTGAAAAGGCGGACATGGAAGTTCACTTTCCTCCGCGGCTCCGCCCGGCTGGATCCCACGGGATGTGAGGGACGGACGGCCCATGGGACTGTTGACCCATGCATTGCTACGGAGTCTGAACACTCCGCGGGAAGGCAGCCATGGAGCCTGAACCACCCCACCACCCCTCCTGCTTTCCCATTGCCGGCACCTGTGTCGGGAAAAGGTCAAGAATAGCGCCCCATCCCCTCTTTCGGCCCCAGTCCGTTCTGCTAGCAGTCGCACCCCAGACACCTCCGTGGGGGAGGGGTGGTAGAAGGGGGACGGAGCATTGTTAACGTCGGAACCACCGCTCCTCCCCTCACGCAGCCAGGCACGTTCTTGCGTGGGGAGGGGCGAGTGAGTGTAACTGAATGCCGCTGACGCTAGAGCCATCTATCATATGGACAGACGTACCGCTGACTGCACAAACCACGGGTTGCCCGAACGTCTGATCCCCACCCACACCCCTGCACCCCTTATGTAGACAGATACACCTCTGACTGCGCTTACCCATGGGGTGCGAAGCCACGTAATCCCCACCTGCACCCCTGCTCCTCCGATGGGGAACGGACGGCAGAGGCCGCACGTCTCGCCCTCGCTGCTCGCACCCTGCACGCACCCTGCACGGTGGTGACCTGGTGCGATGGACACTGCCGACTCTCCTGGCACCGTTGCACCTCCAACCTTGTGTGCACACAGGATAAGCCCTCGATGCTTGTTTATAGCAAGCGGTGCAGTAGACAGGGGTCTGTATGGGCTGCATGCTGTGACCCTGTAGATCTAGGGCGTGAATCAACAACACTTGAAAGGCGAGTAAACAGAAAGTATGGTGCATGGATCCCACCCTCGACCAAAGCGGTCTCGTCACGGCCACCGAAAAAAATGCCACAAGGCAGCGTACAGTGTTTGGCATGATTGACGGTACATCCTTGAGGAGAGGTGACCAAGGATGCAATCATACAGTCATGAGTCATAAAGTGACTTAATGAGGGTCAGTCTGGGTGGCCTGTAAGCCTGTAAGGGGAAGATAATATAGGCCTGTGCAAAAATATACTCATCACCTCAACCAATACCGCATCCTAAATTGCAAGGAAACTATCCACCAACATCCTACACATCTACCAATACCTACCTACCTATCCCTATTTATCCCAATACCTACCTACCTATATAGCCCTATTCACTCGATTCCGCGTTACACGCGCGTGGATCGAGTGCCTATCGATAATTTCCAAACGCCATACATGCCTACTTAAGGGGCCTGTACCGTGTACGCCTACTAGCATATATCTCGCCCCACCCACCACTACTTAAAACTCAAAAGCTCAAAGGGTGGTACATCCTGGACAAAAAGAACTTGGTGCGATGCATCACAGTATACTAGAATACCCTCGAACATGCGGCTTCGTTCTTTAAAGATTACGTGTTAGGTTACGAATGTTACGTCACGAATGTGTTTGTGTTACGAATGTGTTAGGTTCAGACATGCATCTCGTCCCACTACTCAATTTTATGCGCTGTCGTGTTTTCGAGTTTCTTTGTGTGCAGTTTTATCCAGTGGTGTCTGAAGCCGCACATGATTTATTGTGAGGCACACAGGGGCCGCGCCTGGCGCTTTACTCTAATTTTCTATGCAATAAAATACTGTATATTTAATTCCTTCGTTGACGCATTTAGTTCCCAATATGTTCATGTCGCGTCTTTACCCGATGCTCAATTCCATATCATATAGGTAAGTGAACAGGTGTGCATTGAGTCAGTTTCTCTGCAAGCAGTCTGATTCGTCCCGCATTATAGTAAATGTGAGCCCGATCGCCTATTGTAATACGATTAGTAAGATTGAGGATGTTTAGCCATGGCCGTCCCTCCGTATTTCGCCATCTTGGACGACACGGGGAGTTGCAATGCTGCTACGAAGGAAGGCCGTGCTGGTCACTCCCAACGGCAAGGTCTTCCTTTGTGCAAAAGTGTCCAACTTCTGTTGGTTCCGCCGTTTAGAACTCTTGATAGCTCCGCTGGTTAGAGGTCCTGATAGCTCCGCTGGTTAGAGGTCCTGATAGCTTCGCTGGTTAGAGGTCCTGATAGCTTCGCTGGTTAGAGGTCCTGATAGCTCCGCTGGTTAGTGGTCCCGATAGCTCCTCTGGTTGGAGCTGCTGATAGCTCCGCTGGTTAGAGCTGATAGCTCCGCTGGTTAGAGCTGATAGCTCCTCTGGTTAGAGCTATACCCGGGTTAGAGCTGATAGGTCCGCTGGTTAGAGCTGATAGCTCCGCTGGTTAGAGCTGATAGCTCCGCTGGTTAGAGCTGATAGCTCCGCTGGTTAGAGCTGATAGCTCCGCTGGTTAGAGCTGATAGCTCCGCTGGTTAGAGCTCCTGATAGCTCCGCTGGTTAGAGCGCCGCCGTCCAGCGTCTTCCCTGATAGCGTGTGACGGGAATCTAGTCGCTACTCGCTACATGCGCTCACATTTAGCCGCGGGCTGGAAGTCAGCTGACAAGTGGTCCGATAAGGCCGGTGACGTGGTAACGGACCGGGCCGACCGTGTCCGTGCATAAGTGACACGTTAAGCTCTTGATTTAAATTGTGCCGTTGAACTAGGGTTACAGGACCGGGTGCTGGCATCGGGGTCAACGCAACAAACCCTGATTAACGTAAAACCCTGCACATTAAGACCATCCGAAGCAGATGTTGTTTCGGGCAGACTCTTAAAAGGATTACGAAACTGTTGAGTGGTATATTGTAAATCAAACTACGCACCACACTTCACATTTTGGATAAATAGGTTCCTGGTTTTGGCAGGTCAAAAAGATGATTCCCAATATTGAACTTAATGAATAACGCCCAAAATCAGTAGTCTTGAGTTCGGAAGAAGTACAAATCAAGACAGATTTCGAATTCAGTACCTAGAATGAGCCCATGCGTTTGTAAAAGTACAATTATCACCAAAACCTCTGATAATCACATCCCGCAGGTAAATATTCTTTGCACATCGGAAAAGGAATTTCTGGAGTCCGAAAGTACAGTGATAGAAATGTGAGGGTTTTTTGTCGAAGCGGGGGAGGGGTAAGGCTTAGCAGGGAGCCCTTGAGCACCGGTGGGGAAGTTCCACCCCTGACATCAGCGAACATTTGATTCAGCTCATGGCGAGCATATTTTTTTTGCCCCTAGCTCTCGTGCAATGAAGGAAAAGGTGACCGAGACAGCCTCCCCTCTCTGCTGGGGGGGGGGGGCTGGGCGAGATGCTGTCAGTGGACGGGGCTCAGACAGGATAATGCAGCCATGGGTGGAGTTTTAATGTTAGCATGTGGCGCTTGATCGAGCACCACCTAGGATTTTCAAAATTTCAGCATTTCATTTGCGTTGATACATGGCAAAGCGTCACCTTAAAATTGTGTACGAAGATCCGAAGATTTCACCGGTGATGAGGCTGGAAAATTATACGTTATGATAAACTGTAAATTGCCTGTACTGGCATGCAGTCAGTGTGTGTATTATTATGTCCAGTACCTCCTACGCACTAGCGCATGCGGGGCATGAGCAAACCAGAAGTTTTAGCTATCAAAGGTCTGCATCGCAGTGCGCAACATCATGTGTATGAACCCGATACCCCACATCTGTTCCAAAATCAGTGTTGAATTTCATGCTGTTTCATACGAGGTTTATCGTGTCTTAATGTGTGTGTGCATTACTTGTATTGACTGTCATGTCAAATCATCAATGCAATGAAATTTAAGTAGTTCAGTTTTGAAGTCACTCCCTTGAGACACGTCATAGTTTTCAAGTTAAGCTCATCAAATCCGTTCTCACCATATCCTTGATAGCAGTGACTCGGACGTAATTCCCTTCATGTGTGATTCACGTTCAACTGAGAGATGAATACGCCTTCCCTCCCAGTTGCGATGACTAATCCTCCGCTTGACAGCAATTTCATGTAAAATTACTCCTCCCCTCCAACGAGTTTTAACGTTAACATGCCTCCAAGTCCTCCCTCACCCAACTTCTCGCCGCACAGCCACGCTGGGGAAGCGCCGCCTAATCAGCGGAGTCTACTCAAACAAAGGCTTGGCCTTCGGGCACGCCGGCTGGGGCTTCGTCACCAATACTGACTTTCCCTAGTGCCACGTCATCCGAATTCAGCCAGCCGATTGGCTGGATCCACTCCTCGACGAGGCGCGCGGCACCGCTGCCGCCCTGGCGCTGACATCTGCTGGCCGACCGGGAAACCAGTCGCGCAGTATGCTGCCATCTGCTGTTCGGACACGAAATCACTTGGGGGGGGGATTCTCCGCTGCGCGGATGTGCTGCCCTCTTTTGCCAGGTCGAAAAACTACCCTCACAACTCATGGCCTGTGCTACCATCTGTCAGCAGGCTAGGGAACCATTCAGGTTCGGCTCACGTGTTGGGCGACACGTGTCGCCACCGATCAGCTGGCGGCTCTGATTCGACCGGCGAGCAGCGCTGACCATTGGTATCTGTTGGCAGGTTGGGCAGCCACGCCGGTCTGTCTCCGGGTAACCAAGGCGTGCTGTCGTCGCAGCAGCTGTTTGCACAGATGCAGACGTACGTCCAGAGCGTGCCTCGACAGGAAGTACGTACACATCTCCACCTCTCATCACACACAGCCATGGCTGGAGATCCCGGGCGGGTCGGGGTTGTCCGGACCCCCGTGGTTTGGTAACCTGCTAATGTTAATTTGCCATTTGCCCTATTCAGTCTGAAAATATGTTTTGAAAATAAGGAGCTGGACCTTCCTGTCTTCATGAGAAATATCCAGCCTTGGACCCAGCCAACGAAGTCTGGCTGGTGCACGAGCGATGTTTCGCAGCCGAAGATGTTCATTTCCAGGAAGACATGTTGTTCGGGGAAGATCCATTGGCGACCGTATCCACACATCCTGTCCGCTCCCCCGTGCCCCCTCCCATATCGTTCTCTCCGAACTGTTGCTCCTTCCCCGTATAATATAGTCGTGGAATAGCCAAAGCCGACAGTCAATTTTGATTCCAATAATGAATACCCATCCGATCCTTTTGACGTGTTCCTGGTCACTGAAGACGATCCGTACACCAATAGGCGTTTTAGCTGCAATCCTACATATCGTATCTCAAATGACGCAAACGTATGCACTGCTCTTTCATCTACCTCGAGCCCTGTGTGAGTTGTATCCAATGGAATAATTATATCAACCAGGGGGTGTATCTGAAGTACTGTTCTCGAGGTCTCGACCTCGAGACCTCGAGTTTCTTGATTTGGAGAACATAATGTTAAGGTATATGATTTGGAGAGCATAGGCTTTATTTTTCTTGAAATCCGTGTTTTGTTCCGCGATTGAGGGATAATTTAGCTGAGATGAAGCAAGGGAAGAAATGAGAAGCATCTATGTATGCCCTTCTGTCACACTTTTACAGAACACTTAAGGGAATGAAAACCAGTGTATAACTGTTATGCTTTGGTTAAGCTTTATGAATGAATAATAAATTCGGTTTAATACACTATCAATCATCACTGTTAAACCTTGCACTGGGTATGATACAAGGATTATTGTTTTTGTTTTGAGAGCATGGTGTTTGAATGTCAAAACCTCAACCGCTTTCCCAATCTTGATCACTGTTCAAATCACCCGTAACCTTAGTACAGCCGCACAGGCACCTGGAAGTGAACACACTGCCATATCTGTCACGATTTGATACACGGCCATGGCGGATTTCTTCTTCACAAGACCCCAAGCTGAACCGATGTCGTGAAGATAGGTGATTCGCCTGCAATATGATACTGGAGCCATCCAGTCTCTGTCGTCCGGCAGACTGACCTGATGACAGCGTTGTCTGACTGACCAACGTGACGACAGAGTTGTTCCGCATACCAACCTGACTTACTGTGTTGCCCGGCAGACCAACCTGACGGCTGTGTTGCCCGGCAGACCAGCCTGACGGCTGTGTTGTCCGGCAGACCAGCCTGACGGCTGTGTTGTCCGGCAGGCTGACCTGACGGCTGTGTTGCCCGGCAGACCAACCTGACGGCTGTGTTGTCCGGCAGACCAGCCTGACGGCTGTGTTGTTCGGCAGACCAGCCTGACGGCTGTGTTGTCCGGCAGGCTGACCTGACGGCTGTGTTGTCCGGCAGACCAACCTGACGGCTGTGTTGCCCGGCAGACCAGCCTGACGGCTGTGTTGTCCGGCAGGCTGACCTGACGGCTGTGTTGTCCGGCAGGCTGACCTGACGGCTGTGTTGTCCGGCAGGCTGACCTGACGGCTGTGTTGTCCGGCAGACCAACCTGACGGCTGTGTTGCCCGGCATACCAGCCTGACGGCTGTGTTGTCCGGCAGGCTGACCTGACCAGCGGCGGCTGTGTTGTCCGGCAGGCGACCAACCTGACGGCTGTGTTGCCCGGCAGACCAGCCTGACGGCTGTGTTGTCCGGCAGGCTGACCTGACGGCTGTGTTGTCCGGCAGACCAACCTAACGGCTGTGTTGCCCGGAAGACCAGCCTGACGGCTGTGTTGTCCGGCAGGCCGACCTGACGGCTGTGTTGTCCGGCAGACCAACCTGACGGTTGTGTTGTCCGGCAGACCAGCCTGACGGCTGTGTTGTCCAGCAGGCTGACCTGACGGCTGTGATGTCCGGCAGACCAGCCTGACGGCTGTGTTGTCCGGCAGAACCTGACGTCGGTGCCGTCGTCACGGCCGCCCGGCTCGGCGCCCAACGGTCGGCAGGCGCCGCCGCTGCTGCCCATGTCGGCCGCCAAGCGGCCGGCGCCCGGCGCCGACCCGCAGGCGGTCGACCTGAGCCGCTCATCGCTGGACGGTGCCAGTCTGCTGCCGCTGCCGCCCACCCAGTTCCCGCAGGCGCAGGGTCTGGTCGAGCCGTTCGTCGTGCAGAAGACGGTGGGTGGCGTGCTGGGCCACACGGCTGCACTGGCTCCCCAGTGTTGTGGTTTGTGTCCACGGCGGCTGGGTGTGCCGTGGACAGTCTGATCTGTTGGGGCGCCCCTAAACCCCAATAACACTAACGATAGTCTGATCTGCTTCACCGGTCCCGTCCAAGAGTCCGTGCTGGCGGAAGTTTTCCGTGACAGTGTGAATTTCCAGTGCCAATGTGATGGTACATGCTATTCAGCAGGCAGTCGCGACTTATTCACAGTGGCCAACACATGGCGGTATGCACGTGCACCGGGTAGTGTCGCTCCCCGCATACAATGCCGAGGATACGCCGCAAACTTCAGCTTCAGCGTGTGCTGAATGATCTGCGTAACTTCACCACCAATTCAGCAAACGTTGATGCTTCAGCGTGTGCTGAATTGGTGGTGAAGTTACGGATTTAGCTGACGCCACTTTTCAACCGAAGTGCGATGTTCCATCTTGCTACTGATCCACTGTTCCTCAGGACTGACCACTCCTTAACCCACTGCTCCACGGGACCAATCCGTTGTCCTATCCCGCTGCAGCGCAGAGCTGACCTCTGCCCTGACTCACTAAGGCGTGGTGCTGACCTCAGCTGACCCCTGGCTCACTGCTCCAATCGACTGGCCTCCCTCCAAGCGACCACTACTTCACATGAGTAACCTTTGACCGTGACCCGCAGACAATCGAGGCGCGGACCGTGCCCTGTGTGAACGGCGCCTCGCACGACTTCTCCGTGCTGTATGTCAGCCTTCACGACCTGGTGAAGCACCTGTTTCCCAAGGTGCCGGTGCGCTCATTCCAGCAGATCCTCGGCGTACTCGGCATCTACATCTTCAAAGGCACCCCGTGAGTGTCCTGAGCGGTGACGTCGGCAGTCGACTGTGCCAGAGGGCGGGCACAGTCGACTGTGCCAGAGGGCGGCACAGTCGACACGCTGTGGTGATGACGCTGCGTCCGGCGGCGCACTGTGTTCACTGCAGCCGGGTCACTGGCGATTGCCAGATGGCGCTGCGGTCGGCACGCTGTGGTGGCTGCCGGGGCGCGACATGGGAGACGCCGGCGGCAGCGACACGCCGGTCATGTGTGCTCTTGTACATACGTAAACCGGCGGTGTCCGCCTGACCGTGTGAATGGCCGGTGCGTTTATCGTCGTTATAATTGCATTCCACGAGAGATGATTATTTCGAATGTTCGATGTGCACCGTTTCAATCGTAATGCGTACTGTGGTAACCTCAATGTTAGTCGGTATGGTAGGAGGAATTCCCACCATGGCCTCCCAAACGCCCAATCCCACCTTGCCTCCCCTCCCAGAACGTACGTTGTGCTTAAACATCGTGCACACTGAGACATTAAGAAACTCTTGAGGTTTGGTGACCCGTCACTGGTTTGTCTCCCTTTGCCGCGCGTCTAACTCATGGGGAAAGAGTCATTTCGGCGCACTTTTCGCAGCGGGTCACTGGCGATTGCCAGATGGCGCGTGGTGGCTGCCGAGGCGCGACATGGAGACGCCGGCGGCAGCGACACGCCGGTCATGTGTACTCTTGTACATACGTAAACCGGCGGTGTCCGCCTGACCGTGTGAATGACCGGTGCGTTTATCGTCGTTATAATTGCATTCCACGAGAGATGATTATTTCGAATGTTCGATGTGCACCGTTTCAATCGTAATGCGTACTGTGGTAACCTCAATGTTAGTCGGTATGGTAGGAGGGAATTCCCACCATGGCCTCCCAAACGCCCAATCCCACCTTTGCCTCCCCCTCCCAGAACGTACGTTGTGCTTAAACATCGTGCACACTGAGACATTAAGAAACTCTTGAGATTTGGTGACCCGTCACTGGTTTGTCTCCCTTTGCCGCGCGTCTAACTCATGGGGAAAGAGTCATTTTGAGGTAGGTTATTTCTATGCAATGCCTATAGGCCCATTGCTAAACTCGTCCACAGTTCGGGAATGTAGCCCTGGCCCTGGTTCCCGACCCTGCTAACAGGTGACCTCCGTCCGGCAGGGAGCACGTGGTGGCGATGAGTATCGCCGGCTGTGCGGTACCCGCCGACAGAACGATCGGTCTGGTGAGACTCAGCGACCTGGTGACCTTCATGCCGCAGATCGGCTACATGTGCTCCAGCGAGAGCGCCAAACGGTTGCGCAGCTGACAGACAATGATGCCTAGCGCGCACGCAATCGTGATGTGATACTAGTCCAGACCCAGGAGATATTTATTGTGCGACCAGCTGGAGAATACACGTTTTCTGTTGCCGCATCTTTTGGGCGAATGCCCGCTGGGAAACCTGTCGATGAATGCAGGCAAAAACACATGCGATATTCGCTTATTAACAAAATATATTAATTTACGGAGCGGATGCCGATCCTGGATTGTATCAGACTGCTAATTCATATCGGACTTCGCTGAATCTGATGTGGTTCGCATGCCACACATTGTTTAATTAGACAGTAGCTTGAGCTGCGGCACGCTATCGAAGTATACTAAGTGAACAAGTTTGATCAATGCAATCTAAAAGCCAGAACTAAACGCTGTCCAACACTGTCGGGAGCGATGGATCGCAGAGCACTCTTGTGAACAGTTCTTTGGTATCGGAGACATGTATGTATTTGAAATCAAACAGACGTTTACACGGGCATAACTCGACAATCATCTGCTTTTGAAGAAATATGCAATGAGTTCCATAAGTGTTCAAGGAACATCTCTTGATTTAATTCATTACACGCCTGGGATTGCGTGATTCTATGGCACGATTACGAGTGAAAAGTTGCTGGTGGGCTACCTTGGCTGGACGTAATGGAGGGCAGTTGTCTTTTTATTCTTCCGTCGAGCTATAATGCAACGAATACTACCAGCGCTGCGAGGGGTTGCTTTGCATGAACCGCAGTGAAACCGGCACTAGCTTATCAAGACCGGAGAAGCTGTGTTCCAGCGGCGGGGAGTGTAGCAGCTGGGTATATGCCTTACGCGCAATCAGCTGTACATTTAAACCTCGCAATAACCTAAGTTTGAAATATCGGCAGTGGCACACACGCATGCTTTGCTTCACGACGAACTGGGTTTCACAGCGTTGTCAACCTCCAACGCAGATTGACCGCGGGTGGACACGATGATCACGTGGGCTGCGATATTGGAATCCATGATCTCGCGACGTGGAGTCGAACGTCTCATCCACTCACCTACTGCAATTCCCTTCGTTTCCAGCACTGCCATAACAATACCTTACTCTTGAACCGAAGTTTCATTTCGATGACGTCAAACCAACTCAACAACGACGCCGGCTGGTCCGGCTCGCTACCAGACTAAATACGGTACTTCAGCAGGCGCGGGGCGCAGATCACACCAGGCTGCTGGGCGCGTGCCCCGGATCCCGAGGCCGGCATTGACACCACCAGTTGGTCCGACTCGCACCCGCCACAGCCCGTCCTCTGCGTAATCTGTATTTGGTACCACGATCGCATCAGGCCCTCACCGCCAGCACAGTACCTGCCGACGACCGGCAGCGGCCGCCACACCAGGACCGGCAGCGACAGCCACACCAGGACCGGCAGCGGCCGCCACACCATGACCGGCAGCGGCCGCCACACCAGGACCGGCAGCGACAGCCACACCAGGACCGGCAGCGGCCGCCACACCAGGACCGGCAGCGACAGCCACACCAGGACCGGCAGCGGCCGCCACACCAGGACAGGCACAGACAGCCACACCAGGACAGGCACAGACAGCCACACCAGGACCGGCACCGACAGCCACACCAGGACCGGCACCGACAGCCACACCAGGACCGGCAGCGACAGCCACACCAGGACAGGCACCGACAGCCACACCAGGACCGGCAGCGACAGCCACACCAGGACCGGCACCGACAGCCACACCAGGACCAGCAGCGGCCGTCACGCCACTGGCTCGCGGCTGACCATCAGCGGCCGCACGCACACTGCGACTGTGGACCACCGCTTAAGCCATCACATTCGCAGGTGCCGCTCACCGCATCATTATATACGCCAAATAAATATATATGCGTGTGCATATGTATACATCATATATATGTACACGCGTAAGTGTGTATATATGTATAAACAGTGCAATCAACTTCGCTCAGCTAGATGCCAGGATACAAATAAAATGAAAATTATTCCTGCAGAATTTGTGATATGCAACGTAAATGGAACCGCATTCAGCTAATTTCTTCCCTCGAAACAGATCCAAACGAAATCCTCCGAAATTGGAAGCTATCTCAATTTTAAATTATCCTTACAATACCTTGTCTCGCCGAAAATTACCAAATTGGCACACTGTGCTTATGTGTGTGTATGTGTGTGCGAGGACACACAAGGGTGGTTAATTATATATATATATATATATATATATATATATATATATATATATATATATATATATATATATATATATATATATATATATGTATATAATCCATCCATACAATTCACATCGCCAGCGTCCCAAACGCAACACGTCCTACAAGATGAGCTGCGATCTGCACGCAGTCGGGTTCCGTGTGGCGCCAGCTTCCGGTCTTGTGGCGCCAGGTCGTGTTCTGCCGCACATCAGCCAAACAGCTGTCTCCAGAAGCTTTCGCCGACACGAGATTGGGAATAAGCGTCTGGGTGGCCGGCAGGAGCGCTGTGTGGGGGGCTTGGATCGTCCTCGGATGGGTGGAGCGTGGCCGACCCTCTCCACAGACGGCCAAAGTCCTGGTCATCACCTGGCCGAGTGGACACTGACGTCATAACAGTACGCCCACAGTCAGCGGACACTACAGGGCCGCGCAGTGGACGTCACACCCATGGACACGACGTACCTCTGCGTGGTGAGCATGTGTCCGCAGAGTCGACACGACACATCTACACAGAACGGACACAACGCACCTGCAGTGTAGACACAACACACCTGAAGTGTGGACACAACGCACCTGCACAGTGTAGACACAATACACCTGCAGTGTGGACAGAACGCACCTGCACAGTGTGGACACAATACACCTGAAGTGTGGACACAACGCACCTGCACAGTGTGGACACAACGCACCTGTAGTGTGGACACAACGCACCTGCACAGTGTAGACACAACGCACCTGCACAGTGTGGACACAACACACCTGCAGTGTGGACACAACGCACCTGCAGTGTGGACACAACGCACCTGCACAGTGTGGACACAACGCACCTGCACAGTGTAGACACAACACACCTGCAGTGTGGACACAACGCACCTGCACAGTGTGGACACAACACACCTGCAGTGTGGACACAACACACCTGTACAGTGTGGACACAACGCACCTGCACAGTGTGGACACAACACACCTGCACAGTGTGGACACAACGCACCTGCACAGTGTAGACACAACGCACCTGCAGTGTGGATACAACGCACCTGCACAGTGTGGACACAACGCACCTGTACAGTGTGGACACAACACACCTGCAGTGTGGACACAACACACCTGCAGTGTGGACACAACGCACCTGCAGTGTGGACACAACGCACCTGCACAGTGTGGACACAACGTACCTGTACAGTGTGGACACAACGCACCTGCAGTGTGGACACAACACACCTGCAGTGTGGACACAACACATGCGCACAGGGTGGACGTCACACACCTGCACGCACATGTCGACAGTCCACGATTTCTTTGCCACACACACTATAGCTAGCAGACGGGAACATCACAGCCCGCCGCAACCCGGCACCGACCATCATGAGGGCTGGGTCCGCCGCAGCCCGGCACTGACCATCATCAGGGCTGGGTCCGCCGCAGCCCGGCACTGACCATCATCAGGGCTGGGTCCGCCGCAGCCCGGCACTGACCATCATCAGGGCTGGGTCCGCCGCAGCCCGGCACTGACTATCGCCAGGGCTAGAGTCCAGCACTGACGATCCTCAGGGCTGGAGCCTGGTACTGACCACCCTCAGGGCTGGAGCCCGGTACTGACCATCCTCAGCGCTGGAGCCCGGTACTGACCATCGCCAGGGCTAGAGCCCAGCACTGACCATCCTCAGGGCTGGAGCCCGGTACTGACCATCGCCAGGGCTAGAGCCCAGCACTGACCATCCTCAGGGCTGGAGCCCGGTACTGACCATCGCCAGGGCTAGAGTCCAGCACTGACCATCCTCAGGGCTGGAGCCCGGTACTGACCATCCTCAGGGTTGGAGCCCGGTACTGACCATCCTCAGGGTTGGAGCCCGGTACTGACCATCCTCAGGGTTGGAGCCCGGTACTGACCATCCTCAGGGCTGGAGCCCGGTACTGACCATCCTCAGGGTTGGAGCCCGGTACTGACCATCCTCAGGGTTGGAGCCCGGTACTGACCATCGCCAGGGCTAGAGTCCAGCACTGACCATCCTCAGGGCTGGAGCCTGGTACTGACCATCGCCAGGGCTAGAGTCCAGCACTGACCATCCTCAGGGCTGGAGCCCGGTACTGACCATCCTCAGGGCTGGAGCCCGGTACTGACCATCTTCAGGGTTGGAGCCCGGTACTGACCATCCTGAGGGCTGGAGACCGGTACTGACCATCCTCAGGGTTGGAGCCCGGTACTGACCATCCTCAGGGTTGGAGCCCGGTACTGACCATCCTCAGGGTTGGAGCCCGGTACTGACCATCCTCAGGGCTGGAGCCCGGTACTGACCATCCTCAGGGTTGGAGCCCGGTACTGACCATCCTCAGGGCTGGAGCCCGGTACTGACCATCCTCAGGGTTGGAGCCAGGTACTGACCATCCTCAGGGCTGGAGCCCGGTACTGACCATCCTCAGGGCTGGAGCCCGGTACTGACCATCCTCAGGGTTGGAGCCCGGTACTGACCATCCTCAGGGCTGGAGCCCGGTACTGACCATCCTCAGGGTTGGAGCCCGGTACTGACCATCCAGGCTGAGCCAGCACTGACCATCCTCAGGGTTGGCCGGTACTGACCATCCTCAGGGTTGCTACTACCATCCTCAGGTTGGAGCCCGGTACTGACCATCCTCAGGGCTGGAGCCGGTACTGACCATCCTCAGGGTTGGAGCCCGGTACGACCATCCTCAGGGCTGGAGCCCGGTACTGACCATCCTCAGGGTTGGAGCCCGGTACTGACCATCCTCAGGGCTGGAGCCCGGTACTGACCATCCTCAGGGTTGGAGCCCGGTACTGACCATCCTCAGGGTTGGAGCCCGGTACTGACCATCCTCAGGGCTGGAGCCCGGTACTGACCATCCTCAGGGCTGGAGCCCGGTACTGACCATCCTCAGGGCTGGAGGTGTGCTGCTCCGTCTCGCTGGTGCCGTCCGGCCGACTGGTGGTGACCGTAGTCTCCTCCTGGTCGCCCAGGCGGCGGCGCACCGTCTCGCGCCGGCTGCCGTCCGGCCTCGTCTCCACACGGTGCTCCTCCAGACGCTGACGTCACAGTCACGTGTTAATACACTCACAACCCGGTACACCGACGCAGTCGTAATTGTGCCGAAACAATAATGTACTCCTGTAGCCATGACACACAAGCCATCATTTACAGGAGTCAGCACTAAACTGATCTGTCTCCCATCTGTTCGATGGGTCACACAGGGTCAGTCGCGACCGGGCAGACATCTGGCTGGTAACCTGCCACGCCTGTGCCACAGCACGCCTTCAGGCTCCACTTATATTCTCAATGCTTATTAATGGCTTGTCGCAGAATATAAACTCCGGCTCCTTCTCTGCCCAGACAATATCTTTCGCAGAACCACATCCGCCGTCGTCCGATCATTGGTGCAGGATGGTTCTGGTTCTACGACTCGATCCGTCCAGTACGGTTTGACACTCTTTCCATCAAGTGCAGGCATCGCAATCGCCCCCAAGCGGGCGCCCACACCCTATCATTCAAGGCAACCAACGCTGACTTGAAAACAGTACATGCATCTGCGGTTTGGACGTTACGTTGAACACACACTCGACGTGTTCGTCTCACATTTCTGAGATAATGAGCAGAACAAACAGAACACCGGGGTTCCTGATAAGGTTTTTTTGAGACCGGACATATAAGTTATAAATTAAATCATAGCATGCTAAAAGCTGTATATTCAGATAGTATTACATGCATTCTAGACTACGCCGACATAACTTGGAAGGTACGGCATATTCCCACACTGACCAGGTCGCCTGCATACCTCCAATTTGCCAATCGGTCTTCCCTCTCGCCCACAGACGGCCTGTTTGGCATCTTTGTCGTACGTTACACTTTTGGAACACGCTCACATTCCACCACTAGCCGCAACACGTGCACAGTGCAACATACCATTTCCTGAGAGATGCCTTCAAATCAGACTTTGATGGTCGCAATCTAGCTCCATGCCTACGTTTGCGCACAGCAATCCGGCCAATCCACACACAATATGCTCAGCACCATCAGCGTTCAACTAGGCACAGTGTAGTGTGTGCTCCGTAGGCTCGCTTCATCGATAATTTTCTTTTGCACAGCAGATTTATTTAGATTACTCAGTAAATAAGCACTCTAATGCGCTGGGGAGCCCACACATAATCTCCAATGTCTCAATGTCTATAATTAAACGATACATTTTCCTAGAGCTGGTACCAGCAATTTACATTTCCGGGTCGCCAATGCTTGCAGTACTTCACGAAAGCTCAAGCTCATCTGAAGCTGTGTTACGCATATTAGGGAGCTCAGAACAATTGGATTCCTGCACTGTGCTGTATTTTCGCCACTCTGTTTGTCAACTGTGGCGTCCTACTATATTAAATTCATCTGATAGTGGAGATTCCCTGTCGACGATAGAACGGGCAAGCAGTCACGTTTCTGGTCATTATTGCACCCATATATCATTGTATATAACAGTAAAGCAGTCAGTACAACATACAACCCAAATGGGCGCTGTATAACCAGTGCAGCTGATGCGCCCTAAAACCCTAATAACCAACCAACATACAACCCAATCCATCATGGCTATTACAACAAACATCTCCGTCGATATAGAGAGCACATTTCTGTCAGTACAGTGAAGATTATCGCCAATGTAGCCGACATCCCTGCGTACTTACTCCGTCTGAGCACATTCCCGTCAGTACAGTGAATATTCCCGCCAATGTAGCTGACATCCCTGCGTACTTACTCCGTCTGAGCACATTCCCGTCAGTACAGTGAATATTCCCGCCAATGTAGCCGACATCCCTGCGTACTTACTCCGTCTGAGCACATTCCCGTCAGTACAGTGAATATTCCCGCCAATGTAGCCGACATCCCTGCGTACTTACTCCGTCTGAGCACATTCCCGTCAGTACAGTGAATATTCCCGCCAATGTAGCCGACATCCCTGCGTACTTACTCCGTCTGAGCACATTCCCGTCAGTACAGTGAATATTCCCGCCAATGTAGCTGACATCCCTGCGTACTTACTCCGTCTGAGCACATTCCCGTCAGTACAGTGAATATTCCCGCCAATGTAGCTGACATCCCTGCGTACTTACTCCGTCTGAGCACATTCCCGTCAGTACAGTGAATATTCCCGCCAATGTAGCTGACATCCCTGCGTACTTACTCCGTCTGAGCACATTCCCGTCAGTACAGTGAATATTCCCGCCAATGTAGCTGACATCCCTGCGTACTTACTCCGTCTGAGCACATTCCCGTCAGTACAGTGAATATTCCCGCCAATGTAGCTGACATCCCTGCGTACTTACTCCGTCTGGACCGATGTGGCGTCGGACGGTGATGCTGCTGCTGAAGCTGTGGAACGGCTGTACTACAGGCGGAGCCGCATCATCCAGCAGCGCTGCCAGGCCACCGCCAGACACCCTGCCGGCCAGACCATTGTCAGACACACTGCCGGCCACAAACCACTGTCAGATACCCTGCCGGCCAGATCATTGTCAGACACACTGCCGGCCAGACCATTGTCAGATACCCTGCCGGCCAGACCATTGTCAGACACACTGCCGGCCAGACCACTGTCAGATACCCTGCCGGCCAGACCATTGTCAGACACCCTGCCGGCCAGACCACTGTCAGACACCCTGCCGGCCACAGACCATTGTCAGACACCCTGCCGGCCAGACACCCTGCCGGCCAGACCATTGTCAGACACCCTGCCGGCCACAGACCACTGTGAGATACACTGCCGGCCACAGACCACTGTCAGATACACTGCCGGCCAGACACCCTGCCGGCCAGACCATTGTCAGACACCCTGCCGGCCACAGACCATTGTCAGATACCCTGCCGGCCAGACACCCTGCCGGCCAGACCATTGTCAGACACCCTGCCGGCCAGACCATTGTCAGACACCCTGCCGGCCACAGACCACTGTCAGATACACTGCCGGCCACATACCAATTTCATACACACTGCTGGCCACATACCACTGTCATACACACTGCCGGCCAAACCACTGTCAGATACCCTGCCGGCCAGACCACTGTCAGATACCCTGCCGGCCACAGACCACTGTCAGACACACTGCCGGCCAGACCACTGTCAGATACCCTGCCGGCCAGACCACTGTCAGATACCCTGCCGGCCACAGACCACTGTCATACACACTGCTGGCCACATACCATTGTCATACACACTGCCGGCCACAGACCACTGTCAGATACCCTGCCGGCACAGACCACTGTCATACACACTGCTGGCCACATACCACTGTCATACACACTGCCGGCCAAACCACTGTCAGATACCCTGCCGGCCAGACCACTGTCAGATACCCTGCCGGCCACAGACCACTGTCAGACACACTGCCGGCCAGACCACTGTCAGATACCCTGCCGGCCAGACCACTGTGAGATACACTGCCGGCCAGACCATTGTCAGACACACTGCCGGCCACAGACTACTGTAAGATACCCTGCCGGCCAGACCACTGTCAGACACCCTGCCGGCCACAGACTACTGTCAGATACCCTGCCGGCCAGACCACCGCCAGACACCCTGCCGGCCAGACCATTGTCAGACACCCTGCCGGCCAGACCACTGTTAGACACCCTGCCGGCCACAGACCACTGTCAGACACACTGCCGGCCACCGACCACTGTCAGATACACTGCCGGCCACATACCAATGTCATACACACTGCTGGCCACATACCACTGTCATACACACTGCCGGCCAAACCACTGTCAGATACCCTGCCGGCCAGACCACTGTCAGATACCCTGCCGGCCACAGACCACTGTCAGACACACTGCCGGCCAGACCACTGTCAGATACCCTGCCGGCCAGACCACTGTCAGATACCCTGCCGGCCACAGACCACTGTCATACACACTGCTGGCCACATACCACTGTCATACACATTGCCGGCCAAACCACTGTCAGATACCCTGCCGGCCAGACCACTGTCAGATACCCTGCCGGCCACAGACCACTGTCAGACACACTGCCGGCCAGACCACTGTCAGATACCCTGCCGGCCAGACCACTGTGAGATACACTGCCGGCCAGACCATTGTCAGACACACTGCCGGCCACAGACTACTGTAAGATACCCTGCCGGCCAGACCACTGTCAGACACCCTGCCGGCCAGACCACTGTCAGACACCCTGCCGGCCACAGACCACTGTCAGACACACTGCCGGCCACCGACCACTGTCAGATACACTGCCGGCCACATACCACTGTCATACACACTGCTGGCCACATACCACTGTCATACACACTGCCGGCCAAACCACTGTCAGATACCCTGCCGGCCAGACCACTGTCAGATACCCTGCCGGCCACAGACCACTGTCAGATACCCTGCCGGCCAGACCACTGTGAGATACCCTGCCGGCCACAGACCACTGTCAGAAACACTGCCGGCCAGACCACTGTCAGACACCCTGCCGGCCACAGACTACTGTCAGATACCCTGCCGGCCAGACCACTGTCAGACACACTGTCGGCCACAGACCACTGTCAGATACCCTGCCAGCCAGACCACTGTCAGACACACTGCCGGCCAGACCACTGTGAGATACCCAGCCGGCCACAGACCACTGTCAGACACACTGCCGGCCAGACCACTGTCAGACACCCTGCCGGCCACAGACTACTGTCAGATACCCTGCCGGCCAGACCACTGTCAGACACCCTGTCGGCCAGACCACTGTCAGATACCCAGCCAGCCAGACCACTGTCATACACACTGCCGGCCACAGACCACTGTCAGACACCCTGCCAGCCACACCACTGTCAGACACACTGCCGGCCACAGACCACTGTCAGACACCCTGCCAGCCAGACCACTGTCAGACACACTGCCGGCCAGACCACTGTCAGACACCCTGCCGGCTACAGACTACTGTCAGATACCCTGTCGGCCAGACCACTGTCAGACACCCTGTCGGCCAGACCACTGTCAGATACCCAGCCAGCCAGACCACTGTCATACACACTGCCGGCCACAGACCACTGTCAGACACCCTGCCAGCCAGACCACTGTCAGACACACTGCCGGCCAGACCACTGTGAGATACCCTGCCGGCCACAGACCACTGTCAGACACGCCGCCGGCCAGACCACTGTCAGACACACTGCCGGCCAGACCATTGTCAGACACCCTGCCGGTCAAACCACTGTCAGATACCCTGCCGGCCAGACCACTGTCATACACACTGCCGGCCACAGACCACTGTCAGACACCCTGCCGGCCACAGACCACTGCCAGATACACTGCCGGCCACAGACCACTGTCAGACACCCTGCCGGCCAGACCGCCGCCAGACACCCTGCCGGCCACAGGCAGGTTCCCACGTTGTCAAAAAGTGCAACTCCACCTTGTTCTGTCTCCACAATATCCGTCACCATCTCACACCTGAAGCACGCAAACTCCTAATTCAGTCTGACGTCTTTCCATACATCCTATACTGCCTCACTGTCTGGGGCGGGGCTGCCCAATGTCACCTTGGACGAGTGCAGAAGGCGATCAATTTCGGGGCTAGGATCGTCGTAGGGGCCCGTCGTCGTGATCATATCTCGCCGACAGTGGCAACGCTGGGCTGGCGCAGTGTCCGTGACCTCGTCATCCACCGCGACAACATCGCCGTTTTCAGAGCCCTGAATGATCCGCGAGCCCCCGAGGCGATCCGTTCTCTGTTCCGCCGGCGGTCGGATGTCTCCCGGCGCTCCACTCGTGCGACGGTGCCTGGGGCACTGGAGCCACCGCCTTTCCGCCTCAGCATGTCACGTAGAGCCTTCTCCTTCCGGGCAGCCTCGGCCTGGAACCTACTGCCGCCGGCCACTTCCGCTTCTCGGACACGGGGCGAGTTCGTCGCGATGCTGAACATCGTCTTATGAATTGACTTCACGTGTTCGGTTTTTCCCTGTATACCGTTGTTTTGCTGCTTTCATTTGTGCTTATGTTTGTGAAATGTATCTGACTGTAATCTGACACAAACCAAATATTAATCCATTTTATGGAATCGGTTTGTTAAATCTCGCAAATACAAATACTAATACATACAGACACCCTGCCGGCCAGACCACCGCCAGACACCCTGCCGGCCACAGACCACTGTCAGATACCCTGCCGGCCAGACCACTGTCAGACACCCTGCCGGCCAGACCACCGTCAGATACCCTGCCGGCCACAGACCACCGTCAGATACCCTGCCGGCCACAGACTACTGTCAGATACCCTGCCGGCCAGACCACTGTCAGACACACTGCCGGCCACAGACCACTGTCAGATACCCTGCCGGCCAGACCACTGTCAGACACACTGCCGGCCACAGACCACTGTCAGATACCCTGCCGGCCAGACCACTGTCAGACACACTGCCGGCCACAGACCACCGTCAGATACCCTGCCGGCCACAGACTACTGTCAGGTACCCTGCCGGCCAGACCACTGTCGGCCAGACCACTGTCAGACACACTGCTGGCCACAGCCCACTGTCAGATACCCTGCCGGTCACAGACCACTGTCAGACACACTGCCGGCCACAGACCACTGTCATATACATTGCTGGCCACAGACCACTGTCAGACACACTGCTGGCCACAGACCACTGTGAGATACACTGCCGGCCACAGACCACTGTCAGACACACTGCCGGCCACAGACCACTGTCAGATACACTGCTGGCCACAGACCGCTGTCAGATACCCTGCTGGCCAGACCACTGTCAGACATACTGCCGGCCAGGCCACTGTCTGCCAGACAGGCTATCAGCCACAGACTACTATCAGCACTCACAAGGAATAAAGGGAGATAGTCAAAGGGTTCCTGAAACAAGATGGGTATTTCAATTATTACATTTACGTCTATTGCGCGAATCCACGTTCGCCCCTGATTAGATTACTGGGCTACAAAAGAAGCACTTGTGCAGCCTGGAGAGAAATTGTAAAACGAAGCAAAGACATTCACTGCGAAGTTCGGGTAAGATCCAATCTGTATGTGGCTTCGAAAAGCCACATCACATTTGGGATCCTGTGAAATTGATTACTGATGAGTTGGTTTCGTCCAGAAAACTACTACTTGCATACCACGAACAAGACGTACCGAACCAAACTCTTGCAATTGGGCTTCACGAGCATAGTATGTGCATGGATGAATGTGCATTGAAGATGACAGGCACGTAACGAAAGGGGAAAGCACAATACCGTATTGACCGTCAATGATACTTTATTAAGTATACGAAACGGTACAGACTAAGCTGTGAGAAAAGATCAACTAATCAACAGGCGTGGTTTTCTTGGGAACAATTATGGATCTATAATTCAAATGCTGCAAACATGAATCACTTCAACTGGTATTGAACAGGCCTTGAGAACTAATAAAACAAGGTTGAAAAATCAGGTAATTAGATAGTTGCTCCTGAGAATTTGGCACGGGTTGACGACAAAGTCATAAGGCATAGGAACTTCAGGGAATGAACGTCTTTTTTAGTTCGCTTACGAGGCAGTGAAAAGGATTTTGTCAAAATGATTTGGCAACCAGAACAACATTACCCAGACTGTCCATAATAGCCACTATACGTGGAGGGCATGTATTGTGAAATAAATAAATAAATAAATACTAATGATACTCAGAGGTAAGGCAGATCACACCTTCTAATAGTTTGATGTACTGGCATCGGGCATGGTGTTGTGTCGTCCACTTTTTCAGGGGTTGTAAAACCTGAATTTTCCAATGACGGTTATTTTCAATGACAGCAATTGTCATGGCATGGTTGTAGATAGTCTACAGAATACATTGTGTATCCTATGCACACACCTTCAAAAGTAACGAAAGTCCATTTGCTTTAAGCATAGGAAGTCACGAGCGGCCACACTGCATGAATTACACTGGGTTACAATTTTTTTTTTGTAGGTTGTCTATGTTTTTTTCAACTGATTTAGGACAATTTTGCACCCATGAATCCGAAAATGACATCCGTTTCTCTCGATCAGGTCAGGTTTTGTGCTAAGTTGATTTTAAAAAAATCCGATCTTCCGACTAAATCGATTTCATTTTTGTGAGATTATCGGTTGATTTTTGTCAATATTTCCCATCCGAAATAGGTTTTTAAGAGAAAAAAAATTGTTTTCTAACACAATTTATTAATTAAATGTTACAAACATCGATTACTGTAAATTGAATAGTAGACATTGATAAAGATAAGTACATGCAAATTGCATGTTACGTCATCATTGTTCAAAATTCAGGGCTTGAACTTCCGTTTATTCGAACCCCTAGAATTCTCAGCGGCAAGGATGTCTCTCTTCAGAGTCCAACAGTAATCAGCCATCATGACTGCATCCCAGCGTCCCTGATACCTGGTCTCCATCTCTTTCATGTCCTGATGGAACCTCTCCCACTGCACGTCGCTCATTGATCCCAGAGTCTCAGGAAACCGATCCATATGTGAGAATAAGTATTGCATTTTGATGCTATGTTGCATCCGAGGTTTCTGAAAGCAGTCAGCATATTGGTGACAAGTTCTGCGTAGTTCCCGGATTTGTTGTTGCCAAGAAAGTTCTTCACGACCAGAACAAAAGCCTTCCACGCTTCCAGTTCCACTTCGTTCATTGAGTTTTCAAACTCTGGATCTCAGATGAGTTGACGGATTTTAGGACCGTCAAAGATGCCAGCTTTCAACTTCTCCATGGTCAATCCTGGAAAAGCCTGGCGCAAGTAAGTGAAGCAGCCACCATCCTTGTCCAGAGCTTTGGTGAAATGCTTGATCAAGCCGAGCTTGATGTGCAGCGGTGGGAAGAGTATCCTGTCTCTGTCCACCAGAGGGTTGTTGATGACGTTCCTTGCTCTGCAAGGCACCAATTCCTCCCGCACAGGCCAGTCCTTCTTCGTGTAATGCTGAGCAATGTCCCTACTATCCCACATGCACAGAAAGCATGGGTACTTGGTGAACCCGGACTGTTGTCCCAACAAAAAGTTCACCATCTTCAGGTCAACACAAATAAACCACTCATGCTGATCATAACGAATTTTATCCAGCACATACTTCACCGCTTCATACTTCTCCTTCAGTGTAGTCGAGTGAGCGAGGGGTACAGAGACAAACTGGTTGCCATTGTGCAGCAGAACACATTTCAGCGATCGCTTGCTGCTGTCAATGAACAGTCTCCAATCTTTGGGTTCGTACTGTGGCACTCCAAGCTTGTGCAGAAGCTGCGCAATATATGTACAGTACATCAAGTCCTTCTCTTCAGAGAAAAAACGGAGGTACTCTTGATGCCTGTTGCGGTAGAAGGTGATGCGAGCACTATCAGAGAGGAGGTTTTTTTTCCTTCAATCTGGATGCCAACATTTCGGCAGAGGACTTTGACACGCTGAGATCACGAACTAGATCATTTAGCTCATTTTGGGAAAAAGGATGTGGAGCATGATCGTCAAGAACCACTTCTTCTTCATCTTCTTGAACACTGGAGGAATCTTCGTCACTAATGTCAGGAAGTTCTCCAAAGACAGGTACTGGAATTTCATCACAATGAGCTACAGGACGACGTGCTGATTGATGATGAGGATACTTGAGGCTGCTCCGGTTCTTTCTGTTGATCCCAGTCACATCAATAGCGCAGAAGTAGCAGTCAGTGCCATGGTTTGTCGGCTCCCTCCAAACCATGGGAATTCCAAACTTCAGACAACCCTTCTTGCCCTTGGTCCACTGACGCAGATACTCGGTGCATGTCTTGCATACCATGTGTGGCGCCCAAGCTTTATCCTGGTCACCAAGTTTAATACCAAAATAAGCATGGTAAGCACGCTTTATGAAACTGTAAAATAATGAATATAGATGAATGAATGAATGAATATGAATTAAATGAATGAATGAATGAATGAATGAACAAATTAATGAATAAATGAATAAAATAATGAAACTGTAAAATAAAAATACCAATTAGCCATAAACTGGCGCATGTAGACTCTTCAGAGTTCGTTATTTCAAGAAATAAAAATAATTTTGCATCACATAACGCGAAAATACCCGTACATGTAAACGAAAACGTAAGAAACAACATGTGACCATAGCTCAAAAAGTTGACCTGATTGAGCAAAACCAAGGTAATTTTTGGATGCAGCACATCAAAATTGTCCTAAATCAGCTAAACAAACTTAGACAATAAATTTGGTGTTGGCCAGTGTTATCAGTAAGCGAATGATCTTTAAACTACGCCAACAGTAAATCATCCCAATAACACCAACAAACTATCACAATTAGTCCACAGAACCGATGTAATATATGCATGTGCCAAGGCCGGTCTAGAACTGCCAAGATCACCCAGGTCGCGAACAGGATATGTCTAGGTCACCGACGTGGTGAAAGGACGAGCTCAGTTCAGTGAGAACGACACGAAGAAACATCTAGAAAGCTGATATCGCTTGGGAATGTATTCGCTAGTCGCCGACACAACCTAAAAATGTGTTCAGAGCACATGAGTGCTCCAAGTTACTTCTTCAATTCAGCGTTGAGCACTTTTACACTCGACCCCTTCGATGCCCAGACACAATTAGTCTGGAGAGTTGGAAGCTGGACGTACGTGCATAAACATCAGGCTACAGTAAACTATAGCGCTTCAGGGAACTACACCTCTACTCAACCTACCCGAACGCTCCCAAACGGCCGAATACAAGTCGGGGTCAACACTTAATAATTGGTCGCGTCCAGCACATATCTAGTCCGAAGCCTGATCCGACGTGAGGACCCAACCAAGTCACTGACCTGATGACAGGGCCCAACCAAGTCACTGACCTGATGACAGGGCCCAACCAAGTCACTGACCTGATGGCAGGACCCAACCAAGTCACTGACCTGACGGCAGGACGGAGCCAAGTCGCCGACATTAGCATGACAATGTGACCAGGTACCTCACATCACATGACAAGGGGACACAACCAGGCATCTGGCATGGCACGATAACGTGACGAGACCACCCGCAGGACGTGCCCCCCCCCCACACATGACAATGTGACCAGGTACCTCACATCACATGACAAGGGGACACAACCAGGCATCTGGCATGGCACGATAACGTGACGAGACCACCCGCAGGACGTGCCCCCCCCACACATGACAATGTGACCAGGTACCTCACATCACATGACAAGGGGACACAACCAGGCATCTGGCATGGCACGATAACGTGACGAGACCACCCGCAGGACGTGCCCCCCCCCCACACATGACAATGTGACCAGGTACCTCACATCACATGACAAGGGGACACAACCAGGCATCTGGCATGGCACGATAACGTGACGAGACCACCCGCAGGACGTGCCCCCCCCACACACATGACAATGTGACCAGGTACCTCACATCACATGACAAGGGGACACAACCAGGCATCTGGCATGGCACGATAACGTGACGAGACCACCCGCAGGACGTGCCCCCCCACACATGACAATGTGACCAGGTACCTCACATCACATGACAAGGGGACACAACCAGGCATCTGGCATGGCACGATAACGTGACGAGACCACCCGCAGGACGTGCCCCCCCACACACATGACAATGTGACCAGGTACCTCACATCACATGACAAGGGGACACAACCAGGCATCTGGCATGGCACGATAACGTGACGAGACCACCCGCAGGACGTGCCCCCCCCCCCACACACACATGACAATGTGACCAGGTACATCACATCACATGACAAGGGGACACAACCAGGCATCTGGCATGGCACGATAACGTGACGAGACCACCCGCAGGACGTGCCCCCCCACACACACACATGCGTGACCAGGTACATCACATCACATGACAAGGGGACACAACCAGGCATCTGGCATGGCACGATAACGTGACGAGACCACCCGCAGGACGTGCCCCCCCACACATGACAATGTGACCAGGTACCTCACATCACATGACAAGGGGACACAACCAGGCATCTGGCATGGCACGATAACGTGACGAGACCACCCGCAGGACGTGCCCCCCCCCCACACATGACAATGTGACCAGGTACCTCACATCACATGACAAGGGGACACAACCAGGCATCTGGCATGGCACGATAACGTGACGAGACCACCCGCAGGACGTGCCCCCCACACACATGACAATGTGACCAGGTACCTCACATCACATGACAAGGGGACACAACCAGGCATCTGGCATGGCACGATAACGTGACGAGACCACCCGCAGGACGTGCCCCCCCCCCCCACACATGACAATGTGACCAGGTACCTCACATCACATGACAAGGGGACACAACCAGGCATCTGGCATGGCACGATAACGTGACGAGACCACCCGCAGGACGTGCACCCCCCCCCCCACACACACATGACAATGTGACCAGGTACCTCACATCACATGACAAGGGGACACAACCAGGCATCTGGCATGGCACGATAACGTGACGAGACCACCCGCAGGACGTGCCCCCCCCACACATGACAATGTGACCAGGTACCTCACATCACATGACAAGGGGACACAACCAGGCATCTGGCATGGCACGATAACGTGACGAGACCACCCGCAGGACGTGCCCCCCCCACACACATGACAATGTGACCAGGTACCTCACATCACATGACAAGGGGACACAATCAGGCATCTGGCATGGCACGATAACGTGACGAGACCACCCGCAGGACGTGCCCCCCCCCCACACACATGACAATGTGACCAGGTACCTCACATCACATGACAAGGGGACACAATCAGGCATCTGGCATGGCACGATAACGTGACGAGACCACCCGCAGGACGTGCCCCCCCACAAAAACATTACATGCCCCCCACACACATGACAATGTGACCAGGTACATCACATCACATGACAAGGGGACACAACCAGGCATCTGGCATGGCACGATAACGTGACGAGACCACCCGCAGGACGTGCCCCCCCCACACACACACACTACCGGTCGTCCACGTCGGTGTCGGCCTGACCTTGACCGCCGTCCACGCCCGGTTTCAGCATCCGGCCGCGCAGGTCCGCAGAGTCGCCGCCGGGCGGCGCTGGCGGCGCCTCTATCGGCGGTCGTCCTAACCCTGCCGCTCGCACGACACGGGGTCAACTGTTCGCCTGTCACAGGCGGGTGGTTGAGCAAACATGGGCCGGACACACCACGGCAACGTCTGACGTCTCACCAGGCGGCCAGGGCACGGGAACAGACTTACTGTCAAATGTGGCATACTTTACCAGGCAGGATTGAGTTAAGCACACTTGACGCTCCGAACACCGTTGGTGGCATTTCAGTTGCATCCCAAGTAATTTCGTATCTGATAGATGTTGATCGGATACCGGTCAAATAGTGATAACTGTATAGCATATGAAATAGCTAGTGCTGAGTAAATTGACTAACACGCAATTGCCAATTGACTTGTGTTGAGGTTCATTTGACGCAAATTGACGAGCTTTAATAGTACAGGAAGAAGCTGGTAAGGCTAACCACAACTCCTGTGAACATTTCAGGGAGCCTAAGGGGTTTTGGGGCATTCGGATTGGGGACTCGGACGTGCGTGTGTCATCAATGACGAAAGTCAGATTCTGAGGTTCCGGAAACTATTTCCTACACCCATGGATGTTGATTTCCGGAAATTATTGGAGGGGGTGGGGCAAAATGCATGAAGGCAATGCACAGACTCAAATGGTTTGGGGGCACACTCCATAGGGTCCCGTGTTAGAAGTTGAAATATTGGGGGGCATGGGCGCAAAGCCAACATTGAGGGGACACTTCCTCCTTTAAAAGTATATAAAACAACACCACTGCCTCTACCATTCAATCCCATGCATTGTTCATTTAAAAGTGGCACATGCTCCAGGGACCGTCGAAATCAATGCAACCTTTTCCCGCAATAAGCATCTTAACCCTCGGGCTCAATGTGAGCTATACGCCAATTAGTGAAATATGGAAGTATCACCTCATCCCCTGGGGACCACAGATATCTTAACCTGGTAATGACTGGACTTTTTGGATTGTACCGCGGAAGCACGGATAAAGGACCGCCACTTCACAACTTGGCATCTTCTTTGGACTCTACACATAGCTGCTCTATGAAAACAGCTAAGCGGCGCAAGACTCAAAATGTGAAACTCCAGAAGATGTGCTGCATGGGCAGTCGGCTGCCGTGCGACAAGAGCACACAAGCACATCAGAAGTGGAATGTGAACAGTCAACCGGCACCGAGATATGTGCACAGTGATTCACGCCAAAATAACTCTGCACATAAGCTTCCTGGTGACATTGCTGCCATACATAATTAATGGGCTGTTCATACCAATTCACACTCATTAATGCACTGCTTAATTAGCAACCCTACCTGCCATTTATGGCACAGCTGTGCTGAAACAACAGAGCTGTGTGACCACAAACTACCCACACCACGGGAACTCGAAGCCTACGTATATTCATGTAACGTGTCAACACTGAACAGCGGGCCCACTAGAATAAATAGTGTCACGTGAACCACATGGCAATCGACCCTTTATTTGACGAACATAGGGAGTTGGTACCGACGACACCTGCGGTCCGTAGTTGTAAAACTAGATCTGTCGAGAAGCAGTGACCTGGATCATATCTGGCAGAGCTGCAATATTTGGCAAAATAGGTCCGAATTTGCTTTATGCATATGTTCGTCTCCACTGCCGAAGGGAGTCCAGCATCCGAGTGAGCCTCGCAGCTAACCCAGGACACTGACACCGACACTGACACTGGGCCCTGCACTGACACTGGACACTGGTACTGGGGCCCTGCACTGACTCTGACACTGGGATCCTGCACTGACCCTGACGCTGGGATCCTGCACTAGCCCTAATACTGACACTTGGACCCTGCACTGACCCTGCCACTGGATCCTGCACTGACCCTGACAATGTGATCCTGCACTGACCCTGACAATGTGATCCTGCACTGACCCTGACAATGTGATCCTGCACTGACCCTGACAATGTGATCCTGCACTGACCCTGACAATGTGATCCTGCACTGACCGAACAGTGCAATGGCGCTGCAAACTGGCTGGTGCCGGGTTCAGAACGACAGTGGACAAACTGGCTGGTGCCGGGGTCAGGACTACAGTGGACAAACTGACTGGTGCCGGGGTCAGAACTACAGTGGACAAACTGGCTGGTGCCGGGGTCAGGACTACAGTGGACAAACTGACTGGTGCCGGGGTCAGGACTACAGTGGACAAACTGGCTGGTGCCGGGGTCAGGACTACAGTGGACAAACTGACTGGTCTGGGGACTAAAGTGACAAATGGCTGGTGCCAGGGTCAGGACAAGTGGACAAACTGACGGTGCTGGTCAGGACTAAAGTGGACAAATGGCTGGTGCCGGGGTCAGGACTACAGTGGACAAACTGACTGGTGCTGGGGTCAGGACTACAGGCTGGCTGGTGCCAGGGTCAGGACTACAGTGGACAAACTGGCTGGTGCCAGGGTCAGGACTACAGTGGACAAACTGGCTGGTGCCGGGGTCAGGACTAAAGTGGACAAACCTCGCGCTGCTGAACTGGAAAACACTGGGCTTCCTCTGTGATAAGAGCACGCACAACACTTTCTCGTGGAGGGGGCAGGTCGATGGTCAAGGAAATTCGAATCGTCAAGACCCAACTTCGAATATTGAATAACTAATAACACCTATGACCACATCGGTGTCTACAGCGGGAAATTATGCGAGGTGCGATTGAACTTTTAATCTTTGCCTTTGACGTTAAATATGCCTAATGCTAAATTAAATGGACATAGTAATGCACTTCTCAAAAGCACGACGCCATTCATCCACGCCAAACACATGGCTGTCACTATGAAAAATAGCACTCATACCCTCACCTCACATACACGAAAAGTAATCCAAATACAAATCCAAATACATACGGGGGAGGGGGAGCGGTAGATGTAGAAATTTGAATGGCTAACACCGAACTTCGAATATCGAATAACTAACAACACAGTGCGCTCTTAGCCACGGCTATTTTAGCAGGGATGCTTAGGAAACACACCACTCCGCATAATCAGCAGCTCCGCGGGTCCGCAAAGATGCCAAAATATCACACAAAATCACTGCAGAAGAAACATCACAACCAATCTCACCCGGTGGAAACTCCATCATGCCAAAGCCCTGGAAGGTGCGTCGAAATTGCTCCTCAAAGTGCCGGAACATTTCGTCAGGCTGCGGGAATATGCTGAAATCGAAGTCGTCCTGCCTGCAGCCAAATCAGAAACGCCGTCCAGCATTACTATCCAGGTATCACGAAGGACACTCCAGCAGAGACCAGGAGACAGCAGACGTGACAGTTATAGTGACACACATACAGTTGATTTTACTGTTTCGTGTTCGTATGAAATGTCATATGGAAACAAGACGCCTTGTAAAAGAGCCCACACCACATGGCGTGATTTTACTGAAGCACGTAACGTGGGAAATATAGCGTTCAGTGTCACCAAATAAAGCACGCATGTAAGATACACAGTAGGCCTAATGCTATGTTAACATGTCTGTGCCTTACTCTGCTAATGCATATCTGTCCTGGGCAGTGTCCTGGAATTCACTTCTCGTAGAGTGGAGGGTAGCAGTCGAAGACGTCAAAAGTCCCCATGACGTCGAAACAGTTGAACAATATGATACGAATAAGTGCAGGTAAAGGATGACATTGACCGATGAACATGCATCTGCTGGCACGATTGTGCTGGAATATAGGTCAGGAGTCGAGCATTCCGACTTGATTACAGACTGACTTCTGATTATGGTGAAATGGTAACAATAATACAGTTGTACGTTGTGAAGTTGAATGGAAATCAATTTAGGAAGTAAAAACTCTGTTCACAGGAGGTGAAAACAACTTCCTGATAGGTATTGCGTGTAAAGAAAATATACGACCTTCAATATACACCTCCTTCAGCACCAGGAGGTGCTGAGTTGATATAAAAAGTAACGATAAAGGTTATACTTTATCGTTATAGGTTATACCCAGGAGCATCTAAGAGCCATTCTTCGTTGTATTTTCCTGATAGGTGTCGTCTTCCACCTTAGCATCTGAATTGTAGGACATTGGTCGCGAGCCAGTTCTCTCGCCCGCCGGCGATAAGGACGATCGGCCCTGACTGGTCTGCTCCAAAGCTCGCTTCCGAACAGAATGACAGGGAGCTGGGAAGACGTCAAATGACGCACATTCGCGGTGCTGCCCGGACTCGCGGAAGATAATTATCCATTTTCCTACGATGCTGTTACATAGCTGGCGCGGATGTCTGTGCATTACAACCGTGTTCGATATGTGCTCTCAGCACTTTTATGAGCAATTTCGGAGATTATGATCAACTGGAGTGAATTCGGTAGCTATCCACAGCAGCATGTAAGCCTCATATAGTCTCATCCCAAAATCCCAACTTGAATTAAGATGAGATAAAATTGGCTTGGACAGCATTCTCATGAGCTTCGAGAGGATTGCAGGCGACAGAGCACGATCAGATGAGTTTTGGTGAGGTTAGACGACGCTGAAGGGGCTTCGATGTGATCATTGGACCACACTCAATCACTACCTGGCCGTGCATCAGCGCCCCACTTTGCCTGCCTGAGGGGAGTGGGTGAGCAACGGATTGGGCGCCAGCCAACAGTCAACAACACCACAGCGGCGCTGGCTGGACGTCGGCGCGTTACACTGAGACGCCAGCCAACAGTCCACAACACCACAGCGGCGCTGGCTGGACGTCGGCGCGTTACACTGAGACGCCAGCCAACAGTCCACAACACCACAGCGGCGCTGGCTGGACGTCGGCGCGTTACACTGAGACGCCAGCCAACAGTCCACAACACCACAGCGGCGCTGGCTGGACGTCGGCGCGTTACACGTGAGACGCCAGCCAACAGTCCACAACACCACAGCGGCGCTGGCTGGACGTCGGCGCGTTACACGTGAGGCGCCAGCCAACAGTCCACAACACCACAGCGGCGCTGGCTGGACGTCGGCACGTTACACTGAGACGCCAGCCAACAGTCCACAACACCACAGCGGCGCTGGCTGGACGTCGGCGCGTTACACTGAGACGCCAGCCAACAGTCCACAACACCACAGCG
Source organism: Ashinkailepas kermadecensis (assembly GCA_034440615.1). Taxonomy (NCBI): domain Eukaryota; kingdom Metazoa; phylum Arthropoda; class Thecostraca; family Neolepadidae; genus Ashinkailepas; species Ashinkailepas kermadecensis. Next base: position 5,883 of record JAOTOM010002770.1, on the reverse strand, counting down.
GCGCTGGCTGGACGTCGGCGCGTTACACTGAGACGCCAACCAACAGTCCACAACACCACAGCGGCGCTGGCTGGGCATCGGCGCTTTACACTGAGACGCCAGCCAACAGTCCACAACACCACAGCGGCGCTGGCTGGGCATCGGCGCTTTACACTGAGACGCCAGCCAACAGTCTACAACACCACAGCGGCGCTGGCTGGGCATCGGCGCTTTACACTGAACGCCAGCCAACAGTCCACAACACCACAGCGGCGCTGGCTGGGCATCGGCGCTTTACACGTGAGGCGCCAACCAACAGTCCACAACACCACAGCGGCGCTGGCTGGGCATCGGCGCTTTACACGTGAGGCGCCAACCAACAGTCCACAACACCACAGCGGCGCTGGCTGGACGTCGGCGCTTTACACTGAGACGCCAGCCAACAGTCCACAACACCACAGCGGCGCTGGCTGGGCGTCGGCGCTTTACACTGAGACGCCAGCCAACAGTCTACAACACCACAGCGGCGCTGGCTGGACGTCGGCGCATTACACTGAGGCGCCAGCCAACAGTCCACAACACCACAGCGGCGCTGGCTGGACGTCGGCGCGTTACACTGAGACGCCAGCCAACAGTCAACAACACCACAGCGGCGCTGGCTGGGCATCGGCGCGTTACACTGAGACGCCAGCCAACAGTCCACAACACCACAGCGGCGCTGGCTGGACGTCGGCGCGTTACACGTGAGGCGCCAGCCAACAGTCTACAACACCACAGCGGCGCTGGCTGGACGTCGGCGCGTTACACGTGAGGCGCCAGCCAACAGTCTACAACACCACAGCGGCGCTGGCTGGGCATCGGCGCTTTACACTGAGGCGCCAGCCAACAGTCTACAACACCACAGCGGCGCTGGCTGGGCATCGGCGCTTTACCGTGAGGCGCCAGCCAACAGTCCACAACACCACAGCGGCGCTGGCTGGACGTCGGCACGTTACACGTGAGGCGCCAGCCAACAGTCCACAACACCACAGCGGCGCTAGCTGGACGTCGGCACGTTACACGTGAGGCGCCAGCCAACAGTCCACAACACCACAGCGGCGCTGGCTGGACGTCGGCACGTTACACTGAGACGCCAGCCAACAGTCCACAACACCACAGCGGCGCTGGCTGGACGTCGGCACGTTACACGTGAGGCGCCAGCCAACAGTCCACAACACCACGGCGGCGCTGGCTGGACGTCGGCGCTTTACACGTGAGACGCCAACCAACAGTCTACAACACCACAGCGGCGCTGGCTGGACGTCGGCACGTTACACGTGAGGCGCCAGCCAACAGTCCACAACACCACAGCGGCGCTGGCTGGACGTCGGCACGTTACACTGAGACGCCAGCCAACAGTCCACAACACCACAGCGGCGCTGGCTGGACGTCGGCACGTTACACTGAGACGCCAGCCAACAGTCCACAACACCACAGCGGCGCTGGCTGGACGTCGGCACGTTACACTGAGACGCCAGCCAACAGTCCACAACACCACAGCGGCGCTAGCTGGACGTCGGCACGTTACACGTGAGGCGCCAGCCAACAGTCCACAACACCACAGCGGCGCTGGCTGGACGTCGGCACGTTACACTGAGACGCCAGCCAATAGTCTACAACACCACAGCGGCGCTGGCTGGACGTCGGCGCTTTACACTGAGACGCCAGCCAACAGTCCACAACACCACAGCGGCGCTTTACACGTGAGGCGCCAGCCAACACAGTGCGGCAGCGTCGGCCGGACTGACCCGGGGTAGTGCGGGTCGCCGTCGTCGTCGGGCTGCGGGTCATCGGGCGGCCGGCTACGCTGCTGGGTCTCGTCCAGCATGGCCGAGAAGTCGCGGAACAGGTCGTAGAACGGGTCGTTGCTCCTGGAAACGGACGGTTCAGCTGCGGATCACGGCTGAATTGACTGCCGGGTAGCCTGCGGTGGACACAGCGGGGGAGGGCGAGAGGAGGAAACTCGTCCGGTCACGGACGGGGCAATTTTACTACTAAAAATGTAAAATTTGGGATACGCTTGGAACATCCTAAATATTACCCACTAGGATAACTTTAAAGATATGTGTCTGTCGAATACCCCATGTTTTTCTTTGCTTATTTTTATTTTTGAAGAAACAAATGAATGTTCCTGGAGTGATCCCATTCGGTAACTATTATTTGTGAAAAGTACAGGGCCATCTTAATAATCTTAAGAAGTGCCCTCCCCAAAGACTTGCGGAGCGCAGTAAGATGCACTAAGCATAAGAAGGAACCGTAAAATAAAGAATGCACTGTAACATCCTTCCAAAAAGCGAAAACGAGCATACCGCTCAGGTAGAGTCGGGGGACACCGTGCCGGGACTGGCGTATGTCTGTCCCCGGACTCACCATGCGTCAGTGGCCACGAGCACCTCAACCTGGGGTAGTGCTCAGGTAGAGTCGGGGGACACCGTGCCGGGACTGGTGTATGTCTGTCCCCGGACTCACCATGCGTCAGTGGCCACGAGCACCTCAACCTGGGGTAGTGCTCAGGTAGAGTCGGGGGACACCGTGCCGGGACTGGCGTATGTCTGTCCCCGGACTCACCATGCGTCAGTGGCGCCACGAGCACCTCAACCTGGGGTAGTGCTCAGGTAGAGTCGGGGGACACCGTGCCGGGACTGGCGTATGTCTGTCCCCGGACTCACCATGCGTCAGTGGCCACGAGCACCTCAACCTGGGGTAGTGCTCAGGTAGAGTCGGGGGACACCGTGCCGGGACTGGTGTATGTCTGTCACCGGACTCACCATGCGTCAGTGGCCACGAGCACCTCAACCTGGGGTAGTGCTCAGGTAGAGTCGGGGGACACCGTGCCGGGACTGGCGTATGTCTGTCCCCGGACTCACCATGCGTCAGTGGCCACGAGCACCTCAACCTGGGGTAGTGCTCAGGTAGAGTCGGGGGACACCGTGCCGGGACTGGTGTATGTCTGTCACCGGACTCACCATGCGTCAGTGGCCACGAGCACCTCAACCTGGGGTAGTGCTCAGGTAGAGTCGGGGGACACCGTGCCGGGACTGGTGTATGTCTGTCCCCGGACTCACCATGCGTCAGTGGCCACGAGCACCTCAACCTGGGGTAGTGCTCAGGTAGAGTCGGGGGACACCGTGCCGGGACTGGTGTATGTCTGTCCCCGGACTCACCATGCGTCAGTGGCCACGAGCACCTCAACCTGGGGTAGTGCTCAGGTAGAGTCGGGGGACACCGTGCCGGGACTGGCGTATGTCTGTCCCCGGACTCACCATGCGTCAGTGGCCACGAGCACCTCAACCTGGGGTAGTGCTCAGGTAGAGTCGGGGGACACCGTGCCGGGACTGGTGTATGTCTGTCCCCGGACTCACCATGCGTCAGTGGCCACGAGCACCTCAACCTGGGGTAGTGCTCAGGTAGAGTCGGGGGACACCGTGCCGGGACTGGTGTATGTCTGTCCCCGGACTCACCATGCGTCAGTGGCCACGAGCACCTCAACCTGGGGTAGTGCTCAGGTAGAGTCGGGGGACACCGTGCCGGGACTGGTGTATGTCTGTCCCCGGACTCACCATGCGTCAGTGGCCACGAGCACCTCAACCTGGGGTAGTGCTCAGGTAGAGTCGGGGGACACCGTGCCGGGACTGGTGTATGTCTGTCCCCGGACTCACCATGCGTCAGTGGCCACGAGCACCTCAACCTGGGGTAGTGCTCAGGTAGAGTCGGGGGACACCGTGCCGGGACTGGTGTATGTCTGTCACCGGACTCACCATGCGTCAGTGGCCACGAGCACCTCAACCTGGGGTAGTGCTCAGGTAGAGTCGGGGGACACCGTGCCGGGACTGGTGTATGTCTGTCCCCGGACTCACCATGCGTCAGTGGCCACGAGCACCTCAACCTGGGGTAGTGCTCAGGTAGAGTCGGGGGACACCGTGCCGGGACTGGTGTATGTCTGTCCCCGGACTCACCATGCGTCAGTGGCCACGAGCACCTCAACCTGGGGTAGTGCTCAGGTAGAGTCGGGGGGACACCGTGCCGGGACTGGTGTATGTCTGTCCCCGGACTCACCATGCGTCAGTGGCCACGAGCACCTCAACCTGGGGTAGTGCTCAGGTAGAGTCGGGGGACACCGTGCCGGGACTGGCGTATGTCTGTCCCCGGACTCACCATGCGTCAGTGGCCACGAGCACCTCAACCTGGGGTAGTGCTCAGGTAGAGTCGGGGGACACCGTGCCGGGACTGGCGTATGTCTGTCCCCGGACTCACCATGCGTCAGTGGCCACGAGCACCTCAACCTGGGGTAGTGCTCAGGTAGAGTCGGGGGACACCGTGCCGGGACTGGCGTATGTCTGTCCCCGGACTCACCATGCGTCAGTGGCCACGAGCACCTCAACCTGGGGTAGTGCTCAGGTAGAGTCGGGGGACACCGTGCCGGGACTGGCGTATGTCTGTCCCCGGACTCACCATGCGTCAGTGGCCACGAGCACCTCAACCTGGGGTAGTGCTCAGGTAGAGTCGGGGGACACCGTGCCGGGACTGGCGTATGTCTGTCCCCGGACTCACCATGCGTCAGTGGCCACGAGCACCTCAACCTGGGGTAGTGCTCAGGTAGAGTCGGGGACACCGTGCCGGGACTGGCGTATGTCTGTCCCCGGACTCACCATGCGTCAGTGGCCACGAGCACCTCAACCTGGGGTAGTGCTCAGGTAGAGTCGGGGGACACCGTGCCGGGACTGGCGTATGTCTGTCCCCGGACTCACCATGCGTCAGTGGCCACGAGCACCTCAACCTGGGGTAGTGCTCAGGTAGAGTCGGGGGACACCGTGCCGGGACTGGCGTATGTCTGTCCCCGGACTCACCATGCGTCAGTGGCCACGAGCACCTCAACCTGGGGTAGTGCTCAGGTAGAGTCGGGGGACACCGTGCCGGGACTGGTGTATGTCTGTCCCCGGACTCACCATGCGTCAGTGGCCACGAGCACCTCAACCTGGGGTAGTGCTCAGGTAGAGTCGGGGGACACCGTGCCGGGACTGGTGTATGTCTGTCCCCGGACTCACCATGCGTCAGTGGCCACGAGCACCTCAACCTGGGGTAGTGCTCAGGTAGAGTCGGGGACACCGTGCCGGGACTGGTGTATGTCTGTCCCCGGACTCACCATGCGTCAGTGGCCACGAGCACCTCAACCTGGGGTAGTGCTCAGGTAGAGTCGGGGGACACCGTGCCGGGACTGGCGTATGTCTGTCCCCGGACTCACCATGCGTCAGTGGCCACGAGCACCTCAACCTGGGGTAGTGCTCAGGTAGAGTCGGGGGACACCGTGCCGGGACTGGCGTATGTCTGTCCCCGGACTCACCATGCGTCAGTGGCCACGAGCACCTCAACCTGGGGTAGTGCTCAGGTAGAGTCGGGGGACACCGTGCCGGGACTGGCGTATGTCTGTCCCCGGACTCACCATGCGTCAGTGGCCACGAGCACCTCAACCTGGGGTAGTGCTCAGGTAGAGTCGGGGGACACCGTGCCGGGACTGGTGTATGTCTGTCCCCGGACTCACCATGCGTCAGTGGCCACGAGCACCTCAACCTGGGGTAGTGCTCAGGTAGAGTCGGGGGACACCGTGCCGGGACTGGTGTATGTCTGTCCCCGGACTCACCATGCGTCAGTGGCCACGAGCACCTCAACCTGGGGTAGTGCTCAGGTAGAGTCGGGGGACACCGTGCCGGGACTGGTGTATGTCTGTCCCCGGACTCACCATGCGTCAGTGGCCACGAGCACCTCAACCTGGGGTAGTGCTCAGGTAGAGTCGGGGGACACCGTGCCGGGACTGGTGTATGTCTGTCCCCGGACTCACCATGCGTCAGTGGCCACGAGCACCTCAAC
>JAOTOM010002769.1:0-117964 GCA_034440615.1 Ashinkailepas kermadecensis | reverse complement strand
AGCTGGCACACGTATTCATATTCGTATTCAGCACACACCACCGATTGAACCCAAATTATCGTCTGTGGTAAAACCGAACTCGCTGTCTACGAATCTGAACTTCGTTTTGCGTTAATTGCAACCGTTTGACCTCGACAAAATAAAATATCAAGGTCAACCAGCGGGACAGCTCTAACTTACAAATGAAGCCGAGAACATACATGCAGTGTCTATTTCCAGATAGCCCATTACAACGCGCAACTTTTAATCGTAACTTTACTTCGATCAGGGTCAAATGTCAAGGTCAAAAATCACTTAAAATGACCGGGACAGTTCTAGCTCATACACGATGATATGCACACTGCCAAATTGTTACTAGCAAAAGAGGTGATGACCGTGCACAACTTTCAGTTGCATTTTTCATTAGGTCAAGGTCAATTACAAAGGTCAGAATGCATTAAAAGCTACGGGAACGGTTGCACCTACTGACATATGGGACCGATGCACACGACAATGGTATTTACGGACAGCACCTGGCGGTGTGCATCTTTTCATCGCACATTGCGGCAGGTCAAGGTCAATCATGAAGGTCAAGAATGTCCTAGAATGATGGGGACAGTCATTGCTCCCCAGCTAAAGCACATCTATCCTTGTAATCGTCTTTGTCAGGGAACTGACCACTGTGCACAACTTTTAGTCATATTTTTAGACCGCTCAATGTCAAGGTTAAGGTCATAGTGCACTTGAAATGACCGGGACAGCCGTAGCTCATGAGCTATGGTATGCACACTACCAAATTGCTACTTGCAGAATAGGTAATCACCGTGTACAACTTTCAGTTGCATACTTCATTAGGTCAAGGTCAATTACACAGGTCAGAATTCATTAAAACCTACGGAAACGGTTGTGCCTCCTAACATATGGGACCGATGCGCACAAAAAGGGCATTGACGGACAGCACCTGGCGGTGTGCATCTTTTCATCGCACATTGCGGCAGGTCAAGGTCAATCATGAAGGTCAAGAATGTCCTAGAATGACTGGGACAGTCACAGCTCCCCAGCTAAGGCACATCAATCCTTGTAATCGTCATTGTCAGGGAGCTGTTCATTGTGCGTAACTTTTAGTCATATTTTTTACACCGCTCAAGGTCAAGTTGAAGGTTATAGTGCACTTGAAATGACCGGGACGGCTCTAGCTCATGAGCGATAGCATGCACACTACCAAATTGTTACTTGCGGAATAGGTGATCACCGTGCACAACTTTCAGTTGCATACTTCATTAGGTCAAGGTCAATTACAAATGTCAGAGAGCATTAAAAACTTCTGGAACGGTTGCGCCTCCTGACATATGGGACCGATGCGCACAAAAAGGGTATTGGCGGACAGCACCTGGCGGTGTGCATCTTTTCATCGCTCATTGCGGCAGGTCAAGGCCAATCACGAAGGTAAAAAATGTCCTAGAATGATGGGGAAAGTCATAGCTCACCAGCTAAGGCATATAAATCCTTGTAGTAGTCATTGTCGGGAAGCTGACCACTGCGCGCAACGTTTAGGCATATTTTTTTACCGCTCAAGGTCAAGGTGAAGGTCATAGTGCATTTAAAATGACCGGGACAGTTCCAGCTCATGAGCGATGGTATGCACACTACGAAATTGCTACTTGCAGAATAGGTAATCACTGTGTACAACTTTAAGTTGCATACTTCATTAGGTCAAGGTGAATTACACAGGTCAGAATGCATTAAAACCTACCGGAACGATTGTGCCTCCTGATATATGGGACCGATGCCCAGAAAAAAGGATATTGACGGACAGCACCTGGCGGTGCGCATCATTTCATCGCACATTGCGGCAGGTCACGGTCAATCATGAAGGTCAAAATTGTCCAAGAATGATGGGGACAGTCATAGCTCCCCAGTTAGGGCACATCAATCCTTGTAATCGTCATTGTCAGGAAGCTGAGACTGTGAGAAACTTTTAGTCATATTTTTAGACCGCTCTAGGTCAAGGTGAAGGTCATAGTGCAATTGAAATGAACGGGACAGCTCTAGCTCATGAGCGATAGAATGCACACTACCAAGTTGTGTCTTGCAGAATAGGTGATCACCGTGCACAACTTTCAGTTGCATACTTCATTAGGTCAAGGTCAATTACAAAGGTCAGAATGCATTCAAAACTTCTGGAACGATGGCGCCTGTGATCATAGCCTATATATATTGGGGTTAACTTGGGGTCAACTGAGGGCATGTAAGGTCGCAGTGCCAAGTTCCGGCTTCCTTATACGTGGATTGCATGACATAGCTTTTCGGGTTATTTCCCAAAGAGAAACCCAATTATCCTTGCAAGAACCCAGGCCGTAATTGTGTGCCAATGGTCCATTTCATGCCTAAATTTGCATCCATCTGATGCAAGACATATGCGGTTTTTCCACCTCGGTACGTACGAGCAGGTTTGCAACATGACAGTCGCGTTACTGGTTAATCCAGCAAAAACAATTGAAGCAACATGTGCTCGGGATGTTCATTTGAAGGTACCGAAAATTTCATCTCATTATCCATAAACTTTTGAGAACTGTGGCAACAAAACCTGAGAGGGCAACCCACTCCCCTCCCCTTCGGAAGCGACTTCCGGGTGAAGATGCGACCAAGCGTTCTAGAATTGTGTACACTGTCATCTGTAGAGCTAACTGGTATTTTGTTCACGCCATGTTCACGCGTCAGGATGTCGGCTACACCGAATCTGTAATCTACCACATCGAACCTGTTTCAACTAAGTGAGCGTTGCTGATGACAGCGTACACCATTTTAGAACGTTTGATCGCATGTTAACCCGGAAGTCGCTTCCGAGGAGGAGGGGGGGGGGGGGGGGTTGCCCTCTCAGGTTTTGTTGCCCCAGTTCTCAAATGTTTATGGATAATGAGGTGAAATTTTCGGTACCTTCAAATGAACATCCAGAGCACACTTTGCTAAAATTGTTTTTGCTGGATTAACCAGTAACGCGACTGTCATGTTGCAAACCTGCTCGTACGTACCGAGTTGGAAAAACCCGCATATGTCTTGCATCAAATGGATGCAAATTTAGGCATACAACCGGACGGTGCGTACGCTGTTGATCATTGTCATCGACGGTAGCGACACGCGTAGCATACTACGTGATATGTTGATAATAAGAATAGGGTAATAAATGGAATTTTTGTCCAGAAATCCACCACAATTAGCATTAAATTTGCCTTCACCTAAGTCCCCATTATCCACGCATGCTGTTGGTAGATTCGTATGATCCATAGTCACAAAGTAGCGTAAATTATTAAAGTACCCTAATATACCGATATCAAATGTATTTGGACACAAATTATCATCCCCCACCGAGAAGGGGGTGTAAGGATCTGATCGGAGAGACGGCGCGGGTTAAGAGTCCCAAGTCTAAGTGGCAATATGTGAATGAAGGTGATGCTACAGTTCAAGTGACACCAGTTGGTAGCAAGAAATAACTAGTTCTGTGCAGTTGAGGTTCGCTATTTCATTTTGACCTGGTCTGACGGTGCGGCAGTTGGTCGCACTCGTTGCCAGGGCAGCCAGCACTGTGGAGCGGACGGCCCCTTGACACGGAAGCCGATACACGCGCGGCGAGAGGCAGGCAGTGATGGATGGGTACCGGCGTCACGGCACGGCGGCTACACACCACGACCACCGGCCGGATGGCAGCTCTCTTTGGCTCATGACATGGAGCCGTCAGACCACAGTCTTAGCTGAAAACGGTTTTTATTTTTTTCTGAACTCGCTTCACATGTTACGTTGTTGAAACAGCTATAACACTGAACGAACGTGTGGAGCAAAATACCCCAGATAATAACTATTTACCCTTTGTTCTTGAAATGCCTGCCGTCTTGCAAACTGGTTTGATTGAAACATTCTGATTTTATTGTTAGTGAAATGACTGAATCGTTTCAGCTAGATAATTCAGCATTCCGGACTTCATCGTCATTTGGTGAACAAAACAGAATTGTAATTCCAAATCAGGTCAAGGAGTTACCTGGTATTTATTCACGCCATTTTGACGCGTCGGGATGTCGGCTACATCGAATCTGTAATCTACTACATCGAACCTGTTTCAACTAAGTGAGCGTTACTGATGAGAGTGCACACAATTTTAAAACGTTTGGTAGCATCTTAACACGGAAGTTGCTTCCGAGGGCCCTCTCTGGTTTTTGTTGCCACAGTTCTCAAAAGTTTATTGATAATGCGGTGAAATTTTCGGTATCTCCAAATCAACATGCCCCAGATAATGCCGGGTTAAACGAATAAATTGTACCTGGATTTTTACTTCTAATTGACCTTGACCTACTTAAGTATGCAACTGAGAGTTGTGCACGGTGACCACCTATTCTGCATGTAACAATTTGGTAGTGTGCATACTATCAAGAGCTACAAGAGCTATGCTCATGAGCTAGAGCTGTGCGGTCATTTCAAGTGCACTATGACCTTCACCTTGACCTTGAGCGGTCTAAAATATGCCTAAAAGTTGCGTGCAGTGGCCAGCTTCCCGACAATGACTACTACAAGGATTGATATGCCTTAGCTGGTGAGCTATGACTGTCCCCATCATTCTAGGAATGTTTGAACTTCATGATTGACCTTGACCTGCCGCAATGTGCGATGAAAAGATGCACACCGCCAGGTGCTGTCCGTCAATACCCCTTTTGTGCGCATCGGTCCCATATGTCGGGAGGCGCAACCGTTCCCTTAGTTTTAAATGCATTCTGACCTTTGTAATTGACCTTGACCTAATGAAGCATGCAACTGAAAGTTGTACACGGTGATTACCTATTCTGCAAGTAGCAATTTGGTAGTGTGCATACCATAGCTCATGAGCTACGGCTGTCCCAGTCATTTCCAGTGCACTTTGACCTTAACCTTGACATTGAGCGGTCTAAAAATAGGACTAAAAGTTGCGCACAGTGGTCAGCTTCCTGACAATGACGACTGAAAGATTGATGTGCCTTAGCTGGGGAGCTATGACTGTCACCATCATTCTAGGACATTTTTTAACTTCATGATTGACCTTAACCTGTCGCAATGTACGATGAAAAGATGTACACCGCCAGGTATTGTCCGTCCATACCCTTTTTGTGCGCATCGGTCCCATATGTCAGGAGGCGCAACCGTTCCAGAAGTTTTGAATGCATTCTGATCTTTGTAATTGACCTTGACCTAATGAAGTATGCAACTGAAAGTTGTGGATGGTGATCACCTATTCTGCAAGCAACAATTTGGTAGTGTGCATACTATCGCTCATGAGCTAGGGCTGTCCTGGTCATTTCAAGTGCACTATGACCTTAGCCTTGACCTGGAGCGATCTAAAAACATGACTAAAAGTTGCGCACCGTGGTCAGCTTCCCGACAATGACGATTACAAGGAATGATGTGCCTTAGCTGGGGAGCTATGACTGTCCCCATCATTCTAGGACATCTTTGACCTTCATGATTGACCTTGACCTGCCGCAATGTGCGATAAAAAGATGCACACCACCAGGTGCTGTCCGTCAATACCCTTTGTGTGCGCATCGGTCCCATATGTCGGGAGGCACAACCGTTCCTTTAGTTTTAAATGCATTCTGACCTTTGTACTTGACCTTGACCTAATTAATTATGCAACTGAAAGTTGTGCACGGTGATCAACTATTCTGCAAGTAGCAATTTGGCAGTGTGCATACTATCGCTCATCAGCTAGATTTGTCCCGTTCATTTCCAGTGAACTGTGACCTTCACCTTGACCTCGATCGGTCTAAGAATATGACTAAAAGTTGCGCACAGTGGTCCGCTCCCTGATAATGACGATTACAAGGATTGATGTGCCTTAACTGGGGAGCTATGACTGTCCCCATCATTATAGGACATTTTTGACCTTCATGATTGACCTTGACCTATCGCAATGCACGATGAAAAGATGCACACCGCAATGTGCTGTCCGTCAATTCCCTTTTTGTGTGCATCGGTCCCATATGTCGGGACGCGCAACCGTTCCGGTAGTTAAAAAAAAAATGAATTCTGACCTTTGTAATTACCTTTACCTGATGAAGTATGCCACTGAAAGTTGTGCACGGTGATTACCTATTCTGCAAGTAACAATTTGGTAGTGTGCATACTATCGCTTATGAGCTAGAGCTGTCCCGGTCATTTCAAGTGCACTATGACTTTCAACTTGACCTTGAGAGGTGTAAAAATATGACTAAAAGTTGCGCACAGTGGTTAGCTTCCTGGCAATGACGATTACAAGGATTGAAGTGCTTTAGCTGGGGAGCTATGACTGTCCCCATCATTGTAGGACATTTTTGACCTTCATGATTTACCTTGGCCTGCCGCAATGTGCGATGAAAAGATGCACACCGCCAGGTGCTGTCCGTCAATGCCCTTTTTGTGCGCATCGGTCCCATATGTCGGGAGGCGCAACCGTTCCCTTCGTTTTAAATGAATTCTGATCTTTGTAATTGACCTTGACCTAATGAAGTATGCAACTCAATGTTGTACACGGCGATTACCTATTCTGCAAGTAGCAATTTGGTAGTGTGCATACCATCGCTCATGAGCTAGTGCTGTCCCGTTCATTTCAAGTGCACTATGACCTTCAACTGGACCTTGAGCGGTGTAAAAACATGACTAAAAGTTGCTCACAGTGGTCAGTTCCCTGACAATGACGATTACAAGGATTGATGTGCCTTGGCTGGGGAGCTATGACTGTTCCCGTCATTCTAGAACATTCTTGACCTTCATGATTGACCTTGACCTGCAACAGTGTGCGATGAAAAGATGCACACCACCAGGTGCTGTCCGTCAATACCCTTTTTGTGAGAAACGGTCCAATATGTCAGGCGGTGCAACCGTTCCCGTAGTTTTTAATGCATTCTGACATTTGTAATTGACCTTGACGTAATGAAGTATGCAACTGAAAGTTGTGCACGGTGATCACCTATTCTGCAAGTAACAATTTGGTAGTGTGCATACTATCGCTCATGAGCTAGAGCTGTCCCCGTCATTTCAAGTGCATTATGACCTTCAACTTGACCTTGAGCGGTCTAAGAACATGACTAAAAGTTTTGCACAGTGGTCAGCTCCATGACAATGACGATTACAAGGATAAATGTGCTTTATCTGGGGAGCTATGAATGTGCCCATCATTCTAGGACATTTTTTATCTTCATGATTGACCTTGACCTGCCGCAATGTGCGATGAAAAGATGCACACCGCCAGGTGCTGTGCGTCAATACCCTTTGTGTGCGCATCGGTCCCATATGTCGGGAGGTACAACCGTTCCCTTAGTTTTAAATGCATTCTGACCTTTGTACTTGACCTTGACCTAATGAATTATGCAACTGAAAGTTGTGCACGGTGATCAACTATTCTGCAAGTAACAATCTGGCAGTGTGCATACTATCGCTCATCAGCTAGATCTGTCCCGTTCATTTCCAGTGAACTATGACCTTTACCTTGACCTCGATCGGTCTAAGAATATGACTAAAAGTTGCGCACAGTGGTCAGCTCCCTGATTATGACGATTACAAGGATTGATTTGCCTTAAGTGGGGAGCTATGACTGTCCCCATCATTCTAGGACATTTTTGACCTTCATGATTGACCTTGACCTACCGCAATGCACGATGAAAAGATGCATACCGCCAGGTGCTGTTCGTCAATGCCCTTTTTGTGCGCATCGGTCGCATATGTCAGGAGGCTTAACCGTTCCCGTAGTTTTTAATGCATTCTGACCTTTGTAATTGACCTTGACCTAATGAAGTATGCGACTGAAAGTTGTGCACGGGGATCATCTATTCTGCAAGTAACAATTTGGTAGTGTGCATATAATCGTGCATGAGCTAGAACTGTCCCCGTCATTTTAAGTGATTTTTTACCTTGACATTTGACCCTGATCGAAGTAAAGTTACGATTAAAAGTTGCGCGTTGTAATGGGCTATCTGGAAATAGAGACTGCATGTATGTTCGCGCCTTCATTTGTAAGTTAGAGCAGTCCCGCTGGTTGACCACATTTTATTCTGTCGAGGTCAAACGGTTGCAGTTAACGCAAAACGAAGTTCAGATTCGTAAACAGCGAGGTCGGTTTGACCATGGATGATAATTTGGGTACAATCGGTAGTATGTGCTGAATATGAATTTGAAGACGTGTGCCAACTTTACGGACGTGGTAAATGGCACCTTGAGTTAAAGCTATTTGATTTCTGCGCAGTTTTTTGGAAGAACAAGGCTGTAATGACCAAAAAGGACGAAACAATCTGATTGATTGATTATTTGGGCTTAAGGGTGCATACTTTAACCGGCGATCACGTAATGCGTGAAATCCTCCTGGAAGTATGTATCTACCTATACCCCGGCCGTAACCCGTCCTACTCCAGCCTTGTCTCAACTGCGTCGGCCACGCACAAGTTAACTTTCAGTCGGAGATGACGCGATTTTCCACCTACGCCGCCTGCACCAAGATACCTTGCTGCACCGGCTACAAATGTGTGACGTCATAGAAAAGTGCCTGAGGCGAAACTCTGACACGTTTGATTGGCTCCTTCCTTTCCGCTTACTCCGACTGCACCGTATACATGCTTGCCGGACAGGGCTCCGGTCTTGCTTTGATATTGCAAAATTGAGACAATTGCGGCAATTTCAGCTTCCTACACCGAACGACATTTTTGTTTTATGAAAGTCGTGCTGTGGTGGATTCGTGTCATAATTGTAATTTGTCACGCCGAGTTTCCAACCCTTGTATTAATTTGAAGATCAACATAATAAGTACTGAGGTAAGCAGGACATGGGTATCTCGCTTTCCAGGCTCAAGAATAGGGCGCTTAAATTTGCTGACGACATCGTACTGGTAGAAATGACTAATAGTCATGAATCTAGCAATATTCAGCAAGACGTAGAGGATCTAATAAGTGGGCCAACTAATGACGGCTATTTTCCAGCTATGATAATGTAAGGTTATGTATCTCTAGCCTGGGTGTCTGAAATTTATGTATGCAGTGGAAACTGGCAGGTCTATGAGGGGTCCACTGGGCCATGCCACCCCAAGCATGATTTTTGCTGAAAATTTGCTACCAAAAATTACATTTTCTTGCCATCTAAAAGCATTTCATGGTAAATATGCACTTGAAGGTAATTTTGTTTTTTTAATTCCTTGGAATTCCATTACATATGTAAATCTGCCTTGGTACCTACCTCAGTTGGTTAGGCTGTATAACCAATGCAGTTGATGCACCCTAAAACCCTAATAACCCTAATAATAATCAGTTGGTTAGGGTGCTGGCCTGAACCGGACTTGGTAATCTTTACCTTTCGGCCGACACACACTGCCAAGGTTAGTGATTTGTAAAGAGTTGCCTATACAATGTTGCATATATTCATGACGTCATGGCCAAAAATTGTCTTCGGAGGATTGTTTTCCCGGTTAGGCTAGGTTAGGTTAGGTTAGATTATATTATGCTATGATACATTTTGTATATTATGCTGCATTATCTTAGTCCAGGTTAGGTGGTAATCTTTACTGACACCCGACTCCTGTGACGTCACTTCCCTGACTCCTGTGACGTCACTGTTCCCCACGGTACACCTCTTTACAAATCACTAACCTTGGCAGTATGTGTCGGCCGAAAGGCAAAGATTACCCCGGACTCCCCTGTCCAGCAACACAGGGTTTGAGTTGCTTCACATGCTCATATTTAGTCCCTGGCTGGGAGGGTCAGTTGGCAGCTGGCCCAATAAGGCGGGGATGAGCTACCGGGCGGCTGTTGGTGCATTGATTTTCTGCATTGAAGATATATATATATATATTATGTTGCTCAGTCACCATTTTTGGGATTAATTTTCTCACCAACTGAAAAGAAAGTATTTGTGATGGAAATGAGTGGTCATATCACCTTAGTCAGGTTAACAAACATTAAAAATCCTGCATTGAAACACTTTTTGCTATACAAATCCAGTAACGCCCTCAAATGCATTATTTATCCTGGGTTCACTATCCCTATATTTCTCAGATTTCCTTCATAAACATGCTATAGAAAAACATTCAAGCAGAACAAAATCTTTGGTAAGAGTGAGATCTGGTGATGAGAGACACAAACTTCAGGCTGCATCCAATTGTGAATTCCAACAGAAAGGTTCATATGCAGTGTGGGTCCAAATATGTGGTACCTACCCAATGAATGCATGGCAATATGACATGATAATGTCAAATAAGCATGGGTGCAAAATGACCAATGCAGTTGATCACCCTAAAGCACAAATCCACCAACACATGCATGGCTGCTATTTTATATGCTCTAAACATTTTTGAGGAGCCCCTTTTCAGCCAACCCCCTCAGTGTTTGCTTTGCTACCCCCAATACACAACATTTTAACATAGGTACCTAGTACTCTGGTATGCCCTCAATTCATTTGAGTCTGCCTAATGCATTCATTGTCATGTACCCATTATGCAGTTCAGGATGTATTACAAAGGACAACAGAAAACACAATTTACTCACCAATATCTCCATTCATGACAATCAGTACTTATTTTGCTAATGTAAAAGGTGCCTACCCACCCTAAGTTAAAACAGCAACAACAGAAGAAACCTTCAGATACTCGCATCTGATGGAAGAATGTGACAGACAACTTGAAATATTTCAAGTTGCCTGCTGCCGATGTCACCAACTTCGATGAAACTACTAAATCAAAATTGCTATGGCTAATACATTGCATGACATCATCCATTTGTGCTGTGACGTCAGAGGCTCTGGATGTCGCCAATGCTGGGTTCTGCTCGGTTCTGCCAGGTCCTGCTCAGTCCTGCCAACGTCACAATTCTGTCTGGATTCTGTCTGGTTTCTGCAGCATGTAAACAGGCCTTTAGCCTAGATTGCCTTCTGTGGTCTTAACATTTTTGTAGTAATGGGCTGCAGTAGCTCAATTAGTATGGTGTTGAACTCTTGATAGTGTGTTTGAATCCTGCAACCAGCAGAATTACAGAGTCCACCTGTAACCAATCAGCATGAGAGGTTGGTGGTGCTATATGACCTAGCAGTTGAATGTGTTGTAAAAGATCCCAAGGTTCTTTCTACTACCATCAGTAAATCTTCACTTTAAGGTGTTAAGTGCATTTTGGGGATAAAATGTTTAACCACCATTTATGATCATGCTACAATGTTGTGAATGCTTGTTTCCAACAGAAATTCTTCCTTTTCGGTTGGTGAACAAACGAATACCAAAAAGGAGGCTTTGAGTGAAGTAATGTATGATATAATAAGGCATACTAAGTATCATATTTGAATATAATAGTTCAAATTAGAAGAAAGAAACTGACCTAACATAACCTGGTCTAGCCAAATCCTATTTATCAAGAATATCATTTTTCTTTGCTAAAAACGTAAAATTTCAGGAACCTCACCTAACCTAGCCTAGCATAACTTTCTGTTATGAAAACAGAGTTTCAAAATGTTTATATCAGCTTGTTTTTCAGAATTTCCCAACTAAAAATCCTTCTCTAACTTAACTTAAGCCTTGTCCATTTGTGCACACTGCAGAAGTAAAATGTGTAAAGCTTTTCTTGTTAATAACTTAAACTGCAAAACTAGCATTAATCCCATCCCATTCCCCACAATGTGTCCTACTACACAACTTGGACTTCAAAAATAGGATTCTTGGACATAATTAATTTATTAACCTAATCCTGGAGCCAACATTACCATGACACTAGTAGCATAATTCCTTGTTTAGAAGCATGATCTCAGAGACATATCATCAGTTCCACTCCATTGGTTGCAATTGCCATCCCCCTACTGCACAACTTGGGATCCAGGCATGATTCTTGGACCTATTAAGTGCATCCACCCTATTTTTAAGTACACAATTTCCACCATTTCTATGCAGCTGTTTGCATTTCCTCCCCTCTCTGCATGAGTAATCCATATCAAGATGGTGAAGTTTTGCATTCTGGAAAGTGGAGTTAGCTCTCATTTTAGTAATGCCCCTAATGCCAGTATTTTGGTGCTTGACAATTTGTAGTGCACATCATGATATTTTGATGCTCTTATTTTCATTCTAGCCATTTGTATAGGTTAAAAACTTTGTGCTGATCGTACTCTGTACAATTTGCCCCCAAAGGTGTGATCTATAATTTGACATTTTATTTACTTACATGATGAAAGCATTCAAGTTTGTATTCATGTCCTAGCTGTCCATTGAGCTTTGACCACTAGTTACCTGAAATTTGCCATTAATTTTATTTTCACAGTGTGGTGAGTATCGGATAATGACAAGACATCCAATTTCTTGAAGCATGGGATGATAACATGCGATGAAGAAATTGTAACTGCTGACATGGCTGTATTTTTTGTGTTTGTTCCAAAGCGGCTTAGGCATGACCAATTTATATAGATAGCTTTGATTGTGACCAGTAATCTACATATGCATCATGAACACATCAATGAATGGGTTCTTCCAGTTTTTTAAAAATATATTTTATGAATAGCATGTTTTCAGGACCATGATGATAGATGTATTTCGAAAATGCACCATGGAACATGAGTCTACGTGAAAATTCAACCATCAGTTAAAAAGTTACACATTGTGGTTTAGCTAATGTGCATCAGTATTTTACAAATTGTATTTACTTCAGCCATTTGCTGACCCATCAGCCACTGTACAATTTTGTACATACAGACCACAAGAAGAACCATAGGTTCTGCTACAATGCATTCGACTGTTGAGCTACATATCGGCGCCAACCTCCCACGTCGATTGATCGCGGGTGGACTCGGTAATACCGTCGGTTGCGGAATTCGAACCCACAATCTCACGATCAAGAGTCGAATGCCCAACTGACTGAGATACCATGACCCCTACATGGGGCATGGGAATCCCATCCTTGGTGCACATAAGTTGGTCAAAATCTCTGAATGTAATCTGGATTTTAAGATCACTGAAGGCACTCGTTGGCATTCGTCCTTTAAATATTAATCACATGACACAATTGGAATTATCACATGACAGGTTTTGTAGGTTCCAATGAGGAGGGATGATTTGGTTATCTCTCCTCTGAGGAATGTAAGCCAACTGATCAGGGGAAAACATTGTGTTTTAGCACAGATTCAGTATCAGGCAGAGTTTAGTCATCCAGTGTGAGACAGTGAAACATGTGATCATTTGGCTCACCTGTGCACTGGGATGTGTGGGACAGACAACTGCCTTGACCGGAGTACTTGGCAAGCACATCACATCCTATTTAAAAGATTTTCAAAAGATGTTGAAAAATATTTAAAAGATTTTGCTCTTAGGTTTTCATGAATATCCTTGTGATTGGCACTATATGAACTTTGCAGTTGATGCTCCATTTAGATCCAAATACACAACCAATGATATGAACATTTTGCGAAAGATCGTCATATGTACGACAGGTTCGGTAGGCCATGAAACACCTACAATAAATGGGAAGCTTCGTTGGGTGTGCCATTTAGCTCTGTATCCATCTGATCCATCGACACCAGTGTTTTGCGCTTCACCCGAGGTGCATAACCAGGCGACGCAACCTATACCAATACTGTTGTTGGCAGGGTTGGCTGCATATGGCCACTCAAAGCATTTAGCTTCAGTCTTATTGCCATTATTAGGACATACTCGTCAAAAATTTGAAGGATTCTGTTGATTTTCAAAGCATGCATTTACAAGCATGATGTCAAAACTTTCTTTTTATAGAAGGACATCCATTCAGGAACTGGGGTGCTTCACCTATTTTCACGACAAGTTAATAACTGACCGACATATTTTACAATGCTTTCTGCACACACATCAACTTTGGGCTTCAGTCTGTGTAGTCTGCAACTGGTTCAGCATTTCGATTGGCGGCCAGATCACTCCCCATGGGAAGTGATCATTACCAGATCTGGTTGATGTACCGAGGCATTAGTCTTCTGGGGATCAGTTCCCAGCGATGGGACGTAA
This sequence comes from Ashinkailepas kermadecensis, assembly GCA_034440615.1. Lineage (NCBI taxonomy): Eukaryota > Metazoa > Arthropoda > Thecostraca > Neolepadidae > Ashinkailepas > Ashinkailepas kermadecensis. The sequence continues at coordinate 104,007 of JAOTOM010002769.1, read as the reverse complement.
GCGAAACTGCGAGTTCAATTCTAGAGTGAACTTGAGACATTCTGTGCATTTACTGTAGAAGCGCCACTTTCAGTAGAAGTTTTGATGTCGTTTTGGAGACGGCAATCGGAATGCGTCCCGTCGAACCCCCATTCCGTGGTGGACGACGCAGTGTCTGGCCGCAATTCTGGCCGGCTGCAGCGCTCACGGAACATTCAACGGCAATGACACGACAATCTTACTGCGCTCAGACAGGCAACGACCCTGGTTCGTCGTACGGTAAATGTAGCCTTTCCTGACATGTGGGGTCCCATTTGAAAAGGATTTCCGACAGATTCTGTTATTATCCTGTTTCTGTGCTGCGAGTAGCAGGCATTGGTGTCACGTACCACGCGAATGCTATACACAATATTGGTTATGCACTGTCGCAGCGAATTCTGGGCTGTAGCTCGGATTAAAGAACGCATGCACCACAAAGCTCGGTGTGGTACGTCACCAGTCCATGTCACGACAGCAGTACGCCACCCCTATAACCGTCGTTTTATTATTGCCGAATTAATGTGGGCAGTCCGGTCACTGCGAAGTGGTTCTGGGAGGCCCGACGACATGAATAATTTAATGCTCAGGCGTATTCCACCTCGCGTGGTTTGTCTCTGCTTACTTGTGCTAACACGTGACGTGCGAGTGAGTTTCCGTCGAATTGGCGTTCAGCCATTGTGATCCGTATTGTGAAGCCGGCCAATGGTGGGCGAGATCTCCTGCGATGCATTCCGGTATCACTTACACCTTGCCTTTGGAAATTGATGGAGATCATGGTACATATCCTGCTCAGCTGCTTCTCAGAGCAGGCCAATATTTTATACAAATGTGCAGTGGAACTTCTGGAAAAAGCGTCGTAGTAAACTTAGATCATAGTTCACGCTTGTATGCCTCACCTTGTTTTAATGTTGCGCAACACGGACATGTGAGAGTAGTTTTCTGTGATATCAAGTGCACTTACCATACCAGGTAGCGTCGTTGGATGCTTTTGAAACTGTGGATGTCTGATGTCCATTGAGCTATGGAAGCATTCGTTAGCAATCTATTAGACGTTGTACGTTCGTGTTTGAAAACGTCATTCGTGTCCGCGTTCTTGTTTTAAATTTAATCAAGACTTTGGTATCCCACGAGGAACTGTCCTTAGAGTTCCTTTACTACTTACTTTACTGTTACTTTACTCGCAAGAATGATAAGTGACAGAGAATGCGATATGGGAGAATATCGATAGATCACGCTTTGTCGATGAACTCGTTATCTGGTAAAGTGCATCGCGGTTGGCAAGAGGGTCGGAAACATGTCCTTGTTGCGGATGTTTGTCATCCAGAGCTGAGCGCTGCTGAGCCAGAGCTGAGCAAATTACCGTTGCTCGTCTTGAGAGGGGATAGCTGAGAAAGGCTTCGGTTTTCCACCTCAAAAACGGCTGCTAACGCTTCCGCAGACGTGGTCGGTACTGTCCTGATGTGAACGTTCGTCTGTATGGTGAGCCTGGGCGCTGTGTAACCCATGTAGTTGATGCGCCACTAAACCTCAACAACAACAACAACAGCTGTATGGTGAGCTGATACATGCCTGGCGTGTTGCTCACTTCCTCTGGATCAAATTTGATTGTCCACTAACATATATGTAACATTTGAACACATTACTTTGTACATGTTTCAATGTGGTGAATATCTTGACACATTTCTCCAGAAATGAATATGAGGCGCAAGGGTGTCCATTTGTGTGCTTTTAGGATGTCTGGCTCCCCTCCCTCCCCCAGGCTTTGGTTTGGGTATCGAATCAAAAGGCGTGCTTCTGGCGCCAATTGTAACTGCAATACGGTATCACCGCATCCCTCCCCATGCCGTCGCTCGTCCGGCACCCCACGGGCGCCTTACCCTGGCGTGTTACCCTGACATGTAACCCCGGCGTGCTCTGTCGACAGACGGGGACGACGCACCTGATTGGTGGCTATGTTTGCGCGCAACGTCATCATCTGCTTAGGCAGGGCGAAATTCAGAGGTAAGTGGTGCATGTACTGACCATTTTGAGGTTTATGAATGATCTATTCAATATATTTAATTCAATATATTTACATATATTTACATATATTTACATATATTTACATATATTTATCTCTCTCTCTCTCTCTCTCTCTCTCTCTCTCTCTCTCTCTCTCTCTCTCTCTCTCTCTCTCTCTCTCTCTCTCTCTCTCTCTCTCGCTCTCGCTCTCGCTCGCTCTCTCGCTCTCTCGCTCTCTCGCTCTCGTCTCTCGCTCTCTCGCTCTCTCTCGCTCTCTCGCTCTCTCGCTCTCTCGCTCTCTCGCTCTCTCGCTCTCTCGCTCTCTCGCTCTCGCTCTCGCTCTCTCGCTCTCTCTCGCTCTCTCGCTCTCTCGCTCTCTCGCTCTCGCTCTCGCTCTCGCTCTCGCTCTCGCTCTCGCCTCGCTCTCTCTCTCTCTCTCTCTCTCTATATATATATATATATATATATATATATATATATATATATATATATATATATATATATATATATATATCTATATATATATATATTAACATTATTTTGTCAAAAGCCAGAAATTAACGTAGGTAATATACGTATTCCCATTGCTAAAGGGTGAAGGTAAATTTCCCCATGTCATCCCCTCTCTACGCTACTTCCTAACACGATTTTTTCAAGATGGGTAGGATTCCTCGCAAATAAATATGTTCGGTCATGTGCAGGAATGGACCGGCGGGATTGTTTTTCTCCAAAAGATATGATTTATGTCGTCTAGAACACACATAAACATGCCAATGTTTCCGTGATGTTGCTTCACCCGTCAGAACCCTCGACATTTCGGAGTATATTGATGTGAACAATGGCTTTAAGTGACGTGACCAAGGGACGACTCCTGATTGGTGTTGCGTCACAGGATGAGCAGCACACGCCCGAGCCGATGTGCAAGCGACGCACTAGCATAAAGCACGTGGGTAGTTCGTAGATTTGGTCTGGTTCTCGTGCCGTGTGATTTTTTGTAGATAATTATAATGCAGCAGTGATCGATGCCGATGCCGCGAGCAAACATGGTTGGTGTTCTGTGTCCAAGTGCACGAATACGGATAAGGCCACATCTGGGGAGCGTTTTTGTACGTTCCCTACGACGGCAAAGTACGGAAGCAGGGATGTGGAGGTGCGTGTATGTGTTCCAACCTGGAATCAGCCTGGCACAACACTGCGTTGGTATCGTGGAGCCATGCGCGCGTGAACTGTGGTGTCGACGGTCAGTTGGGTTGATGGGTAGACACACGAGCCTGCGGCAGCAATGGAAACGTGATCGAGGGCGGACTGCTCGGCACAGCACGCGCCGGTGCCGTGCGGTAATGTTTCCGTGCTCACACATTAGTCAGCCGTGTGCGCGCATGTCTAGGAAGCGCCGTCCCTGATCGCACGTGTCTGAGAAGCGCCGTATCTGCTCACGCGTGTCTGAAAAGCGCCGTCCCTGCTCACACGTCTGAGAAGCGCCGTCCCTGCTCACACGTGTCTGAGAAGCGCCGTCCCTGCTCACGCGTGACTGAGAAGCGCCGTCCCTGATTACGCGTGTCTGAAAAGCGCCGTCCCTGATCACGCGTGTCTGGAATGCGCCGTCCCTGATCACACGTGTCTGAGAAGCGCCGTCCCTGCTCACACGTGTCTGGGAAGCGCCGTCCCTGCTCACAAGTGTCTGAGAAGCGCCGTCTCTGCTCACACGTGGCTGAGAAGCGCCATCCCTGATCACGCGTGTCTGGGAAGCGCCGTCCCTGATCACGCTTGTCTGAAAAGCGCCGGCCCTGTTCGTGCGTGTCTGGGAAGCGCCGTCTCTGCTCACGCGTGTCTGAAAAGCGCCGGCCCTGTTCACGCGTGTCTGGGAAGCGCCGTTCCTGATCACGCGTGTCTGTGAAACGCCTTCCCTGTTCACGCTAGTCTGAGAAGCGCCGTCCCTGCTCTCGCGTGTCTGAGAAGCGCCGCCCCTGCTCACGCGTGGCTGAAAAGCGCCGGCCCTGTTCACGCGTGTCTAGGAAGCGCCGTTCCTGATCACGCGTGTCTGGGAAACGCCGTCCCTGCTCACGCTTGTCTAAGAAGCGCCGTCCCTGCTCACGCGTGTCTGGGAAGCGCCGTCCCTGCTCACGGTTCGCCGCATTGCTGTTGCAGGCTAGTGTGCGCGGGCGCGGCAGGCCGGCCTGGGAGGCCATGACGCACGTGGGCGCGCTGGGCGTGACCACCGACCAGGCGGTCAACGGCGGCGAGCGGCCGGCGTTCCTGCACACTATGGCCGGCCACCTGGAGGCGGGCTCGCTGACAGAGGCAGCCGACTACCTGCAGAGGCGGCCCGCCGACGTGCGCACACACGCCATGGAGCTGATCGACGCCGTCATGATCCGGCTGATGGACCGCGCCGCCGACGACCAGTTGCTGCCCGGTTGCATACACGTGCTGTCGGTGATAGCGCGCATCGCCAACCGCAAGGAGGCGCTCATCTGCCTGCTGGAGAAGGCCGAGATGTTCAAGGAGGATGTGTGCTTCAAAGCGCTGCTGGCTCCGCTGCAGATCGTGCTGCTCCGCGAGCCGACCAAGCGCGGCAGTTCGCTGGCGTGGGCCGTCAGCACACTCTACACGCACCTGGCGGCCGTGCCGCTGCCGCAGCAGCACCCGCTCGAGGGCCGACAGCGGCTGCTCATGTACCACGACCCGGACGTGCGCCGCCACACGGACCTGCTCCACGCACTGACGCCCTTCTTCCAGCCGTTCGTTGAGGAGATTTCGCCGCTGCACGTGGTCGACGCGGCCGCCGCCAGTGTGCGCGCCCGCGAGCTGCTCTGCTGCTACCTGTTCAAGTGTTTGGACCGGCCGCTGGCCTGTCTGGACCTGGCCGCCTGCGGCGACTGCGTGCCGGCCGTGCGAGCGTCAGCCGATCAGCTGATGGCCTACGTCAGCGCGCTGCAGTCGAACGTGCTGCGCCTGTTCGCGCTGCTGCCGCCTGCCAAGGGCGCGCGCGCCGGCGGCCAGCACGAGGCCGAGTCGTTTGACGAGAGCGCCCTCGACTGGCGACAGGAGGCGCGAGTTTCGGCCGTGGCGCTGGGCACCTTCATGTACCTGCTGTGTGCTGAGCGTGTCACGCTGGCGTCGACGCCGGCCGTGCTCTGTCCGGCCTACCTGACACGTATCTCGCTGCCGCTGTGCGTCACCCTGCTGCGCCGCCGCCAGCAGTGCGCCGTGCACAAGGGCGCGCTACTGCTGCGCGCGCTGCTGGCGCGCCTGTCGCCCGGCCAGCTGGGCGCGTCGCAGCTGGACGCGTCGGCGCATGCCGACCTGACGGCGGCGCTCATCAACGTGTCCGTGTTCAGCCAGGTGGCCGAACAGCGACAGCTGTGCGTGCGTCTGCTGACCGACTATGTGAGTCGCTTCTGCACTCACGGCCGGTACCTGATCATTCGCAACCTGCTCAACTCCAACCACAACCCCAGCGTGCTGGCGCTGGTGACGGGCATGCTGAAGCAGCAGGTGGCGGCGGCGCTGTCCACTCGCCTTCGCTGTCCGTGGTTCACGGCGCCGGCCGTGACACCGTTGCTGCGCGCCGCCTGCCGCCTGCCCAGCGGCGCCACTACCGACCTGCTCGAGAACCACAACCAGCTGATGGCCGCGCTCAACCTGGTGCGCTTCCTGCTGGCGCGAGACGCCGACGATGAGTGCGGCCTGCGCGCGCGCACGGACCAACTGCGCGAGGAGTTTCTGGAGCCACTGCGCACGGCGCTCGACTTGTCGCGCGGCCATTTTCGGCTGCGAGTGCGCGAGTTGTGCGAGGGCGGCGGCGCGCCGCCGCCTGCGGTGGAGCTCACTGTGGGTGGACAGACAATGGCTGGTCTGACGGCCGACCAGCAGCGACAGACAGTGCAACTGGCGCTCACCACGCTGGACCTGATAGGCACCGTGCTCGGCTGGGTGGGAGACGCTATTGCAGCCAGCCAACGCAGTTAGTCCCCTCTATCTCTCCATCCTTTCTCTCTCTCTCTCTCTCTCTCTCTCTCTCTCTCTCTCTCTCTCTCTCTCTCTCTCTCTCTCTCTCTCTCTCTCTCTCTCTCTCTCTCTCTCTCTCTCTCTCTCTCTCTCTCTCTCTCTCTCTCTCTCTCTCTCTCTCTCTCTCTCTCTCTCTCTCTCTCTCTCCGGCTCCGGCTCCGGCTCCGGCTCCGGCTCCGGCTCCGGCTCCGGCTCCGGCTCCGGCTCCGGCTCCGGCTCCGGCTCCGGCTCCGGCTCCGGCTCCGGCTCCGGCTCCGGCTCCGGCTCCGGCTCCGGCTCCGGCTCCGGCTCCGGCTCCGGCTCCGGCTCCGGCTCCGGCTCCGGCTCCGGCTCCGGCTCCGGCTCAGGCTCAGGCTCAGGCTCAGGCTCAGGCTCCGGCTTTGTCATCTGTCCTCTGTGTGGTGGTCTCCCTTGCCATTCCCTCCATCGTTCTTTGTCTATTCTTGTTCATCTCCCTATTGTTCTGACTGTAGTTTTGCACTCCTCGCCCCTGCCTGCCTTTGTACGACTGGCTGCTCCTGTCCCGCCCGTCTGTTTCCGCGTGTCTTATGCGTCAGTCTGTGTCGGGAAGATGCGTACCTTTTAGTCGAGCTTAAGTGGTGTGTCGCGTGCGTGGCACCCGCACCACGCTGCTGGGACGTGCCGACCTGGCCGTGGTCCATGTGCACGTGTGTCCTTCTTACCCTGCTGACGAGGTCGAGTCGGCGGCTGCCGCCTCAGTCGGGTCGGTAGTTCTTACAAGGCGGATCTTGCATCTTTCTAACTGAATGTATGACTGGGCCGGAGATGCAGTGTCAAGTGTTGCCTTTTGTGCGCCTGTTTCGGCCCGACTGAGGACGAGGGTGCTTGCCAGCCCTCTGTTGTCCCAGTGCAGCTGCATGCATGTGCAGCCAATATCCGCAGTGGGTCCCCAGGCCCGCAGGCCGGTGTTTGGTGTGCAGTGTGTCTTTTGGGTCGGCGCACCGGTGTTCAGCATGGCACTAGCTGCAGTGAGTCTTATGATCCACGGGCCAGTGTGGTCTTTTTACTGCGTCTATTTTGGTGAATAGACTTGATGTGGCGCGCCCTATGTGCGTTTTGTTACGGTGCATCGAACGACGATTCGAAAGCTAGAAATCTGAAATTGCTCCCTTCTGGCGGTTCAGAGAGAAAATGTGAATACCCCAGCTTCATGGAGATTGCAAAAGTGCGGTATTGTATATTCGAAGCGAACGTATGCCGGATAACACTTTAGTCGGGTACGGTAGTTTCTTAAGGCGAAGTGCGTTAGAAACGCAGCGCAGCGTTACTGCTTAGTTTAATGAACAGGATTTGAAAGAAATTTCGTCATATATTTTTTTGCAAACCAATAGTCTATTCTTAACGGACTTGTGTTTGGCGAGCAGGGAAATCACAAAGATGTCCATCACGGTGGCTGATGGCTTAATCTGAAGTGTGCATTTTTTTGGCGATTAAAAAGGTGTGAATGTTGATGCGAGGTGTTCTCCAGCTCAGCTGAATGCAGTATGAAGCATTTATGATCGGAAGAGGGCAAAAATCTGACCGTTCACCAGACAGCTTAACAGGCGGTTGGACCAGTACTACGTAAAAGTTGTAATGCAATACTTGCCTGTTGCGCAATATTTTTTTTCCACCAGATGGAAGGATTTTTTTTTCGTATCGAAAAATATATTTTATGTTTTGTGTGCACTATGGTCAGGTGTATTCAGTAACTGAGGCGATCGTGATATCGTGGGAAGTGGAGAGGCAGTGGCGAGCAAAACGGTACTGTGCTCGAGGCAATACTGATTCCAACAAATGTGACATGCATTTCCGCCTTAAATTTGGTCTTCCAGTTTTTAACCTGCTGGGTATCAGAAAAGTCCGTTCCACGTTAATTTACCAAATTTACAAAAAAAAGCTCACATCCTCTAATCAGCAAGTAATCCCAATGGACCCTGTGTTTGGTTTCTTTGTGTGACGTTCCGACGCACCAGCTGATGCTGTATGACGTCTATGGGCGGATCCAGGAATTGTCATGGGGCACTTTGTCTAGACGGGCGTCTTTTCCTTCCAAGGGGCGCATCTGGCTGATAAAAAAAAATAGAGGGGGTGCAATCGAGCACATTGAAAGGGTACCCCTGGCTGAAATAAAACTGGGGGGGGGGTGCACTCGAGCCTTCTCGGGGGTCACCTTTTCTCAGTCGCAGGGGTGCCGATGTCCGTGGGGGCACTTGCCCCCAGTGATCTCTGTATCCGCCCTTGGCATAACCTGCCTCTCATCCTGGCAGGAAAGGTGAACATCGCGGCAAGTCGAACCCCGTACATCCGGTTTCCCAGACGCTCATCTTAACCACTGAGCTACTGACGCCCAGTCTGTGTTTGGGTCCCAATATTTAGAGAGAAGGAAAACAACAGCAAGCGTGCCAGAATGGCAGATTTAAAGAGAACCACAGTGCTCTGCGGGCGCGCATGACTGGTTGCATACGATGTGTGAGATGCAAGCGTGGAGAACAAGTTCTCGCTTGTTTTCTCTTACAATGTCCCATCGTGGAACATTATAATGACCTTTGCGTAAAGTCCAACTCACTTAAATGGGGCTTCGTACAAGGGTCGGCTCTCTTCTACTTCCTAAATTCGACTTCCTTTCCGGTCTCTTGAAAATGTTATATTATTGGTGTTTTTTGCGTTGCCACAATTCAACCGATTTGTGTTTTCCCAGCCTGCAACCTGCTGTTTGGTGACTTGTAAAGAAAATGAAGTGGAGAAAGATGGGGTAACACCGTCTTTTGGGTGCCACTGCCCACCTGCATATCTATATAAATTGTTTGTAGAACACTTAACCTTACGTTCATCATAACTGAAAAAGATAAGATGAATAGATTTTATATCTCAGTTATAATGAGCATAATAACAATAATTATTCTTACAATATTGTTAACAATACTCAGTTTAGTGCTGCATAATCTTCTATCTACATCAGTATAAACAGAGCATGAGCTGGATGCTTGTAGTCATCGTGGCTTCACAATAGTAGGAAGCGATGTATTTCGACCGCAGAAAGTGACGTATTTTGTGTTATTTGCTGCTTTTTTATTTGGTAGGCTGATTTGCTTAGTTTTGGAGGAACTTTAGCGATGATTAGCGTGATCACAAAGTGCTAAGATACTCAAGTACTCATTTTATGATCAGTAGGGAGCTGCGCCGGGTTCGGATGCCAATGTTTTGGCACCATTTTTATCACACCATCACGGTCAGGTATCCTCCGCAAAAAAAATTGATCGGGGCAACACCGTCCGGCTTCGCGGTGCTATCTCTTGGCAGTACCTCTGATGATATTAGCCGCGTACTCGTCATGAGCGGTGCACACAATGACAGTGGCAGATCCAGGATTTGACTAAATGGAGGTTGGGAACGTCCAAAATTTCAAAAATGCGCCAAAATTGTCCCTTCTCTGAGAGTACCCCTTTAATTTGTGCTCCTCTCCCCCCCCCCCCATAAGGTCGATCTCCATGGTCCGGGGGTTTCTTTATCGGGCTATGAATAATTCATTTGTACTGAATTTATACTTCGGGAAATGACGAAGCTAGATCGTAAGAAGCTCCGCAAAGTTTGAAACACGTCACTGTCGAGCCGTACGTAAGTAGGCAGCATAAATAGGCCGGTGTCAATTTTCACACGAGACGCCCACGCTACGCTGCCGCTGGGTGTGTTGTAGGCAAATCAGGCATTCCATCAGTGCAGTGTTATCCGCGTTTGAATTATACGAAATCCAAGAACCACTCATTGCGAAATGAATCACGATCATGAAATCATGAAATTCAAGAAATCATGAAGCCATCCTTCCTCCATTGCGTTCAGGTTATTTGTTTACTTTTTCCTTATCCGGCATCCTAACCTGACCCAGTCCCAATTCCTAACCTTACATCCTTCCCACCACCACCGCCTACCATGTCTATTCCTTATTATCCCACTGATTTACTTACAATTGTTTTATCAAGATCTAGTTTACCCAAGCTAGGCAGAAGCTACTATGTGTAAATAATACTGATGTTTTCGGTTGCAAAGGTCGTAAGTGTAAATGTGCTTGAAAAAAATCGCAGATAACAAGCCACACCTAATTATTATGTCTCTTGGAGCTGTTTTAAAGTCTTCGACTGCTTTTCCCTACTCCGACTCGCCTCGATCTGCCACATCTGGGCCATGTTTACACGCCACAGTTACAGTGGCCCACTGTCTTCTGTGTTCCAGCTTGGAGTGCTGGGTGCACGAGCAGTAGCGCAGTGTTGGTCTGTGCGCCAGCTCGGCGCCATCTGCCTGCTCGTCTCGACGTCTCCAGTCGGCGGCGCCTGTTTGTTGCGACAGCACGATCCGGCTCCGCTGGACCCGCCTCTGCGTCCGACTCCGCTGGGTTCGCCTCTGCGTCCGGCTCCGCTGGAACCGCCTCTGCGTCCGGCTCCGCTGGGCCCGCCTCTGCGGCCGGCAGTGACGAGCCCACCCCTCGTTCGGCTGACGGGGGTCAAGGGTCGCACCGTACGGAGTCGGAGCACGAGCTGCGCACCAGGATCCTGGAGGCCAGCCTGCCACTGGTGCCTGAGCATGGCTGGAGCGCCGACACTCTGGCTGCAGGTCAGTGGTCTCACCGTCAGGCCCGCTGTTGCTCCTCATGAGCTGGTGATGACACCCAGGTTACGAGTATGAGCTGGTGACGATATACAGGTCACGGACACGAGCTGGTGACGATGCACAGGTTACGAATATGAGCTGGCGACGATATACAGGTCATCTTAAGCTTTAAATTCAACCAGCTTGCAAACAAATATCGATTCAGCTATACACCGAGACATCTCATGAGGAGCAAGTGACAAAACTAATTGTGACGGAAAATCTGCATCTTTTCATACACTTCCAGCTCAAATTGCATGTACTTTTGTACGTCTCACACTGTTAACGTATTCATGTACGTGATAAATTCCTAGTTCGGAAAGTACTTTCGGTGATGTAATTCCATGAAGGAAGTATTATCCTGCGCCGATGTGCATACTTACATTGGTCTCGATCTGTGCATGAACCATTGTTTGTTCTCCGTACTCCATCATAACGGTAACTGTGCGCCAGTACCTCAGTCCGTGTGCCCTCACTGGCATGCGTCCCTTTATCACGGTTCATGTGTCCCAGTGCCTCGGTGCTCGTGTGCCGTCACCAGTGTGTTGTGTCCATGGTCAGGTGCCGAGTCGCTCGGCCTGCCGGACGTATCTCACGGCATGTTCCCTCGCGGAGGAGTTGAGTTGGTGCACCACTTCTACATCAGCTGCAACTCCCAGCTGGCGGCTGACATGGCTGATCAACGCCACGTAGAATCGACGGCGGACACGTGAGTGTTCAAAAACTCTCGGCGGCTACCAGCAACTCTCAGCAATCCCCAGCGCCTAGCTCCAGCTCTTAGCTCTAGCTCCTAGCAACTCTCACTAGCCCCCACAAATCCGCACTAAGTCCCAGAAGCTGTCATAATTCCCACAATTGCCAGCATCCCCCATCAACTTTCTCTGCTCACATCGGTCCTGCAGGAGCTTCCACCAACACCCGGCAGCTTCTCAACTCCTGAAAGGGAATAAAACCTTCCAGCAACGCCCAGCAGCTGCAAACAAAAACTTCCACAACCTTTTACCAAGTTAGCGACTCCTAATAAGGCACAGAAACTGTCCTGAGAGCGCATGCCATCATGATGTGGTGTGGAGCGCTGGTTGATCTAACCGCATTAAACTGCTTGCGTTGGAAAGGATACAATGAATTACATTTGGGGATAATTAATCCATATAGAATTCACTGCCGTTGTGGAAGATAATTTCGCATGGTGGGCAATGCGGTGTCAAACGTGCTATTACGTATTATTACACCTATTTTGATCACCAATTTTTACATCACACATTGCAAAACAAATATTCGTGTTCGTCAACGAGCGAAACGTGAACGAACGAAGCAAGCGATATTTGTGAATGGTATCCTGCCGTGAATGGTATACTGATTGACGACTGCATCTGGAACTACTTTGGGTTGCGGGGAAATGTTGTATAATCTGGAGATCACCTATGCCAGGCCTGTGGTGTAAATAGATTACCGTACTACAGGCTAACGGAAGGATACTGCGCATCTGATGTGATTAAAGTCGATGCTTAGAAGAGCAATATTAAAACTACCCGCGATTAAACTCCGGCTTGCACTCGGCACTGTAAGATGTCGGAAATATAGAGGACGTCAGCGCTCTGTCAGCTTTATGATGGCCATGTAGTACACCTGTAGCAATTCCATAAATGCTCCGTGGTACTTTGTGACGGCACTATAATAGCTTTGACGTCTGTACCAGCCCTCTGTTGTGGCTCAGTGACATCTCCGTGACAGCTCGATGCCAGCTCCGTGACAGCTCGGTGACAGCTCCGTGACAGCTCCGTGACAGCTCCGTGACAACTCGGTGACAGCTCGGTGACAGCTCCGTGACAGCTTCGTGACAGCTGCGTGGCAGCTCGGTGACAGCTCCGTGACGGTCCTGTGACGCCTCTGACGTGCATGGCTCCGGCGGCAGGATGCAACGCTTCAACACGCGGGAGTTGGTGCGGTGGGCGGTGGAGCGGCGCCTACGTATGGTGACGCCGTACCTGGCGCAGTGGCCGGACGCGCTGGCGCTGCTCATGCTGCCACACAACCTGCCCGCCTCGCTGGCCAACCTGGCCGCGCTGCTGGACGACGTGTGGTACTACGCCGGCGACCGCTCCTCGGACGTGAGGACGAGCATCGTCAGCCTGACCCGACCTGACTCAACCCAGCCCAGAACTAGTCCCAGTCGGCCGGATCCGACCCAGTGCAGAACCAGTCAGCCTGGCCTGGCCCGGTACAGAGCCAGTCGGCATGATCCGACCTGACCAAACCCAGTCCAGCACCGTCCAGAGCCAGTCATCCTGATCTTACCTGACTCGACCCAGTCCGGTACCGTCCATAGCCAGTCATCCTGATCTGACCTGATCCGACCCAGTCCAGTGCCATTCAGAGTCAGCCTCCTCGAAGACGTGTTGACGGTCGAAACTGGTATGTGATCGCATCGTGTGTGTTTTTCCTGAAGCTTCGACATTATTGGTGTAGGAAAGGTTGCCGAATTCGAATTCAGCGCCAAAGATTACCCCAGAGGTCAAGTCACTACAAAAATTGGTCAATGTACACGACAACAAGTCCCCTAATTCACTGACCTGGGATGCCATTTCATATTGCCCTAAGTTGTCCTTTATTTAGATCAATAAGACCGCCGAATTCAAATTCAGCATCACTTTTAGCAGCAAAATGTTTGTCGGGTAACCTCTGATTTTGAGCCAGACTAGATCAAAATTAGGTCATCGGTTCCAAGAAGTGTTGTTTGAGGGTAACTTGGGAGGGCTGTCAAAATATCCAGTTTTACTTGTACGTAAGGGAATATCGTACCCATGGATAGGTAATTGATCCACAATTTTTTTAGGACCTCAGTTCTGGTTACAAGTTCATGGCAAGGTTATAACTTACTTCTGTTTTTCTCTTTAGCATTTCGAGCCTAATTGGGCTTACGCAAAATTCTGAATATATGTCACGGAGCACAATGTCTCCTATGTATGCAAAGTTCCAAGCTGATATCTGGTCAGGTCACTGGACTATTATCCGAAAAGTGTAATATTCCCCCATTTCTCCGTTGTGACGAGCCATCGCCAAAATTCCAAGAACTACCTCAGTGATTAATTTTGTACACAAAATAGGCCAACATAGGTCATGCCAGGCCAACATAGGTCATGGTTATCTAATCCTATGGTGGTATTGAAAAACTACAAGCATTGAAATGCACGTGAAATCATCTAAGAATAGCACGGGACACCATTATTTGGGCTGACAATGTGACGCTCAAAATCCATGCGATGGTTTGTCATTGCGGGGAAATGAGGGATCACTATGCGTTTCGGAGCATAGTCCAGTGACCTGACCAGATGTTGTGTTCCTGATGTATGTGCAAACACCGCCTGATCTGTGTGAGTTGTGTGTGTGTCTTGTCTGTGTAGTGTGTAGTGAGAGATGTTAAATTGGTAGGTGTCGTTGGGTTTGAAGTGTGTTTCTTGAATACGTAGTGCTGTGTGGTTTGTTTGTAATGCGTATTGTTTGAATTCGGACCAGTGTCCTGTTAGTTCGTGTGTGTTCCATTGAAGTATTGTGGCCATTGTTTGTCTGTGTTGGCGCGCGTGTGTGGTGTCTTAGGTGAGTGTTGTTTTTTTTGTGGTGCTTTTGACTGGTCTTTGTGGTGGGTGGGAAGAGGGTGGTGTCGGGTGTGGGGGTTGTCAGTTTTGAGTCGGTTAGGGAATGTTCTGTGTCCGTATGTTCCTCTGTTTCTGAGCCCTGGTCTGTGTGTGAGTGTGGTGCGGGTGGTGGTGATGCGTCTGATGTGGGTGAGGTTTGTGGGGATGGTGAGGATGCTGGCTGGTAGGGTGGTGGAGATGGAGGGTGGCAGGGTGGGGTGGGTGTCGGTTGGCGGGCTGGAAGTGGTGGTGGTAGTTGTTGTGCTTGCCGGTGGGCTGCGGTGTACGCTGGTGTTGGGGGTTCTGTTTTGCGTGTATTAGTGTTTGTCGATGTTGGTGTGTGCCGCAGTTGTGTTTGATCTGGTTGTTCTGTTTGTTTTGTTTGTTCTGTTTGTGTGCAGGCGTTTGTGGTGTGTTTGTGCTGTGTGGGTGTGGGTGTTGGCAGAGCCGGGAACTCTGCGTGTGAGTGTGGCGGTGGTGGTTGTTGGTATGTACCCGGCTCTGTGCGGCGAGCCGGCCACGCCGACTGCGGGTCGGAGACCCACGCTCTGGCCCGGGGCAGGCCCCGGGGGCAGGTCCCATCCGAGGCCGCGTGGTCCCCCCCCCCCCGCAGGCGGTGCGGCTGAGCTAGCCGCTGTCACATGCCTCTATATTGTGGTGTTGGGCGCATAGTTCGCAAGGTGTAGGTGGTGGCACGGCAACCCCCCCCCCGCTGAGTGGCGGTAACGTTGACACTTTTTACAGCGCCGCGGGAAGGGTGCACGTGGCGTGACAGTGTAGCGTCGATATCCAGCTTCGATGTGTGTTGGAGGTGTTCATGTGGTGAAGGTTAGAATGATGAGGTGTGATGTCGTGTTGCCCTGTCTTGGGGTGGCCTGTATGCGGCGGATACGCCCTCGTCCCCAAGTTTGAGGGACAGTGTCTCCGCCGACATGCAGGCCAGCTCCCGTGCTATGATGATGCCTTGTGATGTGTTCAGTTTGGTGGCTGGTGCCATGTATATGAGGGTTTTGTATATGAGGTGTATTGCGGGGGGATGTGTCAGTCTATGTGGTCATTAGCTTGTATCAGGAACGCCCCTGACCTGATCTGTTTGGCGTGTAGAGGCGCTCCTGTGTGTTTGGCGATCTCTCCCTCTACCATCCAGGGGTCAATGGAGTTCATGGGCTCCCCGTCGCCCCGGCGGCAGAGGAAGAATTTGCCGGTGGGGGTGGATGTGGTGGTATTCATGTCTGTGGTGCTGTGGCGTGTGGTGGTGTATGTGTTTATGTTGTATGTGATGTTGGGCAAAGGGTGATTCGGTGGCGGGTGCGTGTAATACAGCAAACAGTAACAGTAAACAGTACAGAGTCTCAGGCGGAGGGTCAGAAGGGCGTGAAGAGAGCCCTGACAGATTGGAAAGCAGGGCAGATAAAGATGAAGAGAACACAAAGAAATCGGAAACTGTGCTTGAAGAGAGCACGATTAGAAAGAGCAGAAAAAGATCGTGCAGAAGGCATTAGAGGGAAAACTGGAGAGTGGGTTGGAAGGAGCCCGGGGGCGGGAGGGTGGCAGCACCGCCGGACTGACCGTGTGTAGATGAAGACGTAGAAGACGTAGATGAGACTCGGAGATACACTGAAGCACTGTAGCACTAGCATGAGGAAGGTGTAGTTGAAGATGAAGTAGGAGTTGTAGTTGAGGCGATTCTGGGTCTGGTAAGCGATTCTCGGAGTTAGAAGCTGATGAGTCTTGGAGAAGTCGAAGGGTGATTGGCAGGTAGTGGTGTGTGAAGAGGAGAGAAGAGAAGAGATCACTGGAGTAGGGAGGTGAGGTGTCTAACGGGGTGTGTGTGTGTATGTATATATGTATGTATGTATGTATGGTGGCTGGTGGCGTCTTGCGGCAGTTGCGATCGTTCGCTTACGATCGATGCTGCGGCGTCTTCCTGACCAAAAGCGTGCGAAACCGAGGAGGGTTATGATCGTCCCGTACCAAGTCCCGCAAACAAGAACCTTCCGATAGCCGGCGGGCGGCCGGAGCGCGCATGCGCAAATGCCCCGGAATCTAGGCGTTGCGCAGCATCAGGGGCCAGTTATACAAGAGACACACGTCGCGTGGCTATTTAAACACATCACCCCGCATCGGTAACATAGTCTTTCAGCCACTGCGGAGGTGGTCGGTTCCGCGCAGACCTGCGCAGTGGCGGACTACCGTCCGCCGGCTCCGGGTCCTCAGTTTCCGTTGTCATTTGAAATCTTACTCGTCGCGGTGCCTGCGGTGACCTACGCATGGCGGTTTTCAACGCTGGTGACGTCTGCGTTGTCTTCTCCCCGGTCTGAGGTGACTGCCGACAAGAGCGCAGCGATGGCGTCGTCTGCTGCGACGCTTCGCGTCGCACAGCCCGATGCGGCGGATCAGGCAATGGCGCAAACCGCTGCGGCGCGCACAGTTGCCCAGAAGCCGCTCGTTCGCTCCCTGTCTCGCCGGCCGTCCAGTTGAATAGGTCACGCACGTGCTGAGATACACGCTGTAGGTACGTTGGCGCGCTCTTCCACTTTCTCAGCTGCGTGTGGTGGGCGCGCATTACGCGGCCATCTCCATCCTTGACTTGGTACGTCACCAGTTCATCTTTCACGCCGATCCGCTTCCAGTGCTGTCGGAAGCAATGGAGTTGTGCTGGAAGATCCCATCTATTCGTTCGTCGCCGAATGTGGTGTGCCAACGATCGCATCACGCGGTTGCATTGCTGATGTTCACGCACAGTCGCATTGTCCGGCACGCGGTGTATTTGTCCGAGCCCTATCAAGTTGTCTGGTACCTGCTGCTCCTCTAGTAAGGGGACAGCACAGTCCCCGCAGGTGACCTCGCGCCGTTTCAAATCGATGACTGCACCAGCTGTCCTCAGGAAGTTCGCGCCGAGCAGCAAGCAATGACCACACGAATCACTCCGGTCAATCACTAGTGGCACACATAGCGGCGTCACTCCGGTCAATCACTAGTGGCACACGGAGCGGCGTCACTCCGGTCAATCACTAGTGGCACACAGAGCGGCGTCACTCCGGTCAATCACTAGTGGCACACAGAGCGGCGTCACTCCGGTCAATCACTAGTGGCACACGGAGCGGCGTCACTCCGGTCAATCACTAGTGGCACACAGAGCGGCGTCACTCCGGTCAATCACTAGTGGCACACGGAGCGGCGTCACTCCGGTCAATCACTAGTGGCACACAGAGCGGCGTCACTCCGGTCAATCACTAGTGGCACACAGAGCGGCGTCACTCCGGTCAATCACTAGTGGCACACGGAGCGGCGTCACTCCGGTCAATCACTAGTGGCACACGGAGCGGCGTCACTCCGGTCAATCACTAGTGGCACACGGAGCGGCGTCACTCCGGTCAATCACTAGTGGCACACGGAGCGGCGTCACTCCGGTCAATCACTAGTGTCACACGGAGCGGCGTCACTCCGGTCAATCACTAGTGGCACACGGAGCGGCGTCACTCCGGTCAATCACTAGTGGCACACGGAGCGGCGTCATTCCGGGCGCCAGCACAGCGTCGGCCTCGACGTGCTCGGCGCCGAACGTTGATCCAGCGACCCCTCGTAGCAAAACATTGTTGCAACGGGTGTCCGCATCTGTGATTAGCATGCGCCTCAGTGAGTCGGTGCTACACAAACTAACGGCTGCGTCACTATCTAGTAGCGCGCAGACAATCCTGCCATTACAAGTTGCGGCTATCGAGCAGTGTGAGCCATGCATATGTCCACAGCTGGGATCTGCGAACTCTCGATTGTCGTCGTCGCTCATTGTGTCTCGCTTGTGTGGCAGCGGCGCACGCAAAGCCATGTTTTCGCGTGCGCGTTCCTCATCCATGATATATGCCGCTAGCACTGGGTTCTGTTGATCGAGCGAGCCGCGTTCTGCGAGCAGATTGAAATGGATACCCGCCAGACAGTGTAGATGAATATTGCCATGCTTATTGTGGTGCGCGCTGCAGAATGTCATGGGATTGTCAGGCCCGAAATGTAGAAGTATCCTAACATCGTACAGGCGTGCGAATACGGCAATTAACTCGATGTCCAGCGGCTGCCCGGGAAGGCGCATCAGACGCAGCGCCTGACGCACGGGCCGATCGAGTTTCAGTCCATATCTCCCAGGCGAACGGAGAGAATCGTCGATCAGCTTAATGCGGAGCTCGTGGTTGGCAGCTGGCTGGTGTGCATTGAGTCGCATCCACTGGCACACTCAACCAGGCTGTCTCCTCCCCCCCCCTCTGACCGGTGCCAGAGGATGAGGCCAGTCGGGAGGCCCGGCTTGGTGGAGCGCTCGAGTTCAGATGGCACTCCCTGCGGTACATGTTCACGCGACAACATGTCAGCGGCTGTGTTCAAACGAGCCGGTACGTGACGGATCTCCATATCGTACTCCGCCAATTCTTCCACGGTCCGCGCGACCCGGTGGTTGACCAAGCGCAACGAGTGCAGATGCACAAGCGCCTGATGGTCTGTATAAGTTATAAATCGGACGCCAGCGAGGAACGCGTGAAACGTCATCACACCCCAGCGCAGTGCCGCGAGTTCACGACCTGGTGCTGAGTAGCTGCGCTGATCGTTTTTGAACGACGTCGAGGCAAATGCAATGTACCTGTCCCGACCATCCTGGTTTTGTGAGAGGCAAGCGCCGGCGCCGTATGCCGACGCATCGACCCAGAGGCAGAGCGGCTGGGCGGACTCGCTGTAGTCGGGGAAAGGGAGCGAGATGTCACGTTCAATTTCTCGCTTCGGCCGGTCGAACGAGCTGATCATTTATGGTGTCCAGTCGAGAACGGTGGAGCAGGACTGACCGGTCAGCTCAGCCAGCGGCTCAGCCAGCGGCCATGCGATATCGGAACAGCTGCGTACGAACTTCCGCTGGAAGTTGACCAATCCGAGAAACTGACGAAGCTGCTGAACGGTGCTCGGTCGTTGAAAGGCCCGCACCTTATCGACGTACTCCGGCGCCTTGCGCAGGCCCTCAGACGATAGCTGATGCCCGAGAAACTTGACCTCGGGTGTGAACCACGCACACTTCGCCGCGTTAAGCCTGGTGCCTTGCGCCTCCAGCGCCGACAGGACACCATCCACGAGCAGCAAATGATCTTCAAACGACGTCTCCATCAGAAGCAGGTCGTCCAGATACACAACCAGCTGCCGGCGCGAGAAACTGGATGGGACGGCTTGCATCTCACGCTGGAAGACAACCCGAGCATTCTTTAGACCGAAGCTGAGGCGGCGGAAGCGGTAGTGCGCGCGCGGCGTGCTGAACGCCGTGCAATCGCGCGACCCCTCAGCGATCGGCAGCTGGTAGTAGGCCTTCTCAACATCCAGCGCGCTGAACCAGCTCGTATGATGCACGCTGTACACGGAATCAGCGACATCGGCTATAGGAAAGCGCTCAGTCACCGACCGCTGGTTGAGACGACGACAATCTACTCAGAGACGGAGAGACCCGTCAAGCTTGCGAATTGTGACTATTGGCGCATTCCAGGTCGAGTTGCAGCGTTCGATTATCCCAAGGCGTTCGAGCTCGAGGCACTGCCGCTCGACTTCTTCAGCAATCGGTGGGGACATGCGACGCGGCCGAATGTATATTGGCGTGTCGTCCGTCAGCTCGATTCTGTGCGCCGTCAGCGCGGTTGGGTTGGTTGGTTATTGGTTTTACGACACATCGACCGTTGAGTCATGTAGCGTCGCCAATCTCTCACGCCGATTGGCCGCGGGCGAAGAGTAGCGACAGGTGAGACTCGAACCCACAATATTTCGATTGTGAGACTGGCAACTTACCCCTAGACTACTCGTCCCCTAGCGCGGTTTGAAGCGTGTCCGCGTCGGTGCGGGCAAATACCGCCGCGTGCCGGTCAAAGACGGCCAGTGTTATCGGTCAGCTGTACACTCCACGTGTATTCCACTTCACTCGGACACCCGTCCCGTACCAAGTCCCGCAAACACAACCTCCCGATAGCCGGCGGGTGGTCGGAGCGCGCATGCGCAAATGCCCCGGAATCTAGGCGTTGCGTAACATCAGGGGCCGGGTACAGCATCACCTAGTGACCAGACTTGAAGTCCTCACGTTAAGCGTCATGAGCGGACATAATACCGGTGGCGCCGCTCTGGTGGTGGTTTGTGAAGGAACACCACCAGAGTGGGCTTGCTATGTTTACTGCTATATTCTAGTTTCTAGAGGAGGTGGAAGTAATTTCCAATGGTCAAATTGTAACAACATTGAAACAAGCTCTCTTATAATGTGTAGTTCGTTTTATTATCACATCATTTCACCCTGTCACTTTGCCCTCAAAGTCAAATGGAAGCAATCGGCCACTCAACTTCTTGTAATAAAACGAGTCATACATCTTCTGTGTGATGAGCTGACACTTTCTAATTTTCTTAACCAAACGAAAATCGAACGTGCTACATCTTTAATAACTTCCATGAACTTTTAACCCTGTCATTTTTTGCACTCAATTCCAGGATTTGTGTCCCAAAATAACACATTGTATTCATCAGATGTTCTACGTTAGCAAATCAATTTTCAATGATCTCAAATAAACCGGCGTGAAATCAGCTGCCTTCTGATGCTATACTAGACTACTTTTATAGATATCCAACACTGTCATTTTTACCTTTTGACATAAAGCTTCCAGGCATTATTGAGATTCTGGCATGGCTCGATGCACGTCAAGCGCCGGCATTGGCTGCCCAGAGAATTCGTAGGGCCGCCGAGCGGCGGAATGGCAAAAATAAAGTTCCAGTCTTGATCAATACCATGCAGCGTTGGCTCGGCCACACCAAAATTGTGTCGGTGAAATTCACGGTTGTAGGTGGATTCATTCTTTCCATTCAACGCCCATAAGCGTAATGTTCTTGAACAATATCGAGGGAACCTGTCGGCCTCAACTCCAATGGTAGCGGAAATAATGCCTGGCACATTGCCTGTCGTTTGAAATAATAATAAAAATATATCTAACTTCGGCGTTGGGCCCATTAACATTCAGGGAATGGTTCCGGACCCGACCACCATCCATGGCAGTCGGTCGGCGGCGAGCCGCGGGCGACGCCGCCGGCGGCCCGCGCGCCAATGATGATGCTTACCAGAATATAGTTCCAAAAGACATTTTGGATGTCTTTGCGTATTGTCGTATTGTCATCGCAAGGTGACAATACGTGCAATATATGAATGTAAGTGGTAATGAAACTGAAATATAAAGGTAAGCCAACTTTAATCAATGCACTTCGCGTCATATTTTATGGAGATAGAGTCTCATAAATTGTAACTATATTCCCTGCGCACACAATAGTGAGCATCCGAGCTCGCTTGTCTCGGGCGAATATTTCAGAGTTCTTGAATGGCATCAGGAACCTACCTGTTTTCTTTCTTTACTGGATATCCCCTGATGTCCTCATTAACAATGCGTGTGACGCCTATCGAAAAATGGTTTGTTTTGGATCAGTTACCTACCCATTGGTGCAAGATTGTCTTACGTACTAGGAAAGCTGCATTTATTTTTATCTTGCAAGATTATCCTAAAAACAACACTTCTCGGAACCCAAGACCTGACTTTGACCTCGTCTGCCTCAAGTCTCAGCGTTACCCGACAGACATTTTATTACCAAGCGATCCGCCATCCAATTATGAAAAGGTGGACCAAATGTGTGCCCAATCGCTTCGGCGATTCGCAAACTATTCTGAAGAAAAAAAACATCAGGATGGATATATTTTTTCCTCCCCGGTGGTTCCGCTGGCATTACATTCGTTCCAGCTCAATCGAATCACTTTGTGCATACCAAACATTCATTACATCGCAGCACAAGCTACACCAGTCTGATCCTAGACGTCCGTCTAACATAGGCGAAACGACTGGCTTGATTGAAATTGATTTTAACAAAAAATTATTGATTGAAACGCCTTACCAACTTGATCAACACAACCTTTACCCAAACCATGTTCTGTCACGGCAGTGATCATCTCGGACATATGCGGTATAATATCACAAAGCATGGTATTCTGTATTTTTCTTCGTTCTTCTTGACGCTATTTATGCCGTGCGGTCACCCAGCATGCGCACCTCTGCTTACATACTACTTATCAGAAATACACTCGGTACAAACAAGCTGGGCACTAGGTGTAGACCTACCCTCGTAGGTATCTAGGTAGGCAAATCTAGGTTGGGGACGAGTGGTCTAGGGGTCAGATGCTCGTCTCACAATCGAAAGATTGTGGGTTCGAGTCTCACCTGTCGCTACTCTTCGCCCGCGGCCAATCGGCGTGAGAGATTGGCGACGCTATATGACTCAACAGTCGACGTGTCGTAAAACCAATAACCAACCAACCAAATCAGGTGGTTACCTTGCCATCAGTTCTATGTAGTTTGACAGCATGGCTGCAGTTCACAATGTTGGCGTTCCGTCGACAGTTTAACTGGTACACGAAGCGCGCCACGCTGGCGGCGGTGTACAAGGCCACCGAGCTGCGGCTCCTGACCGACACTTCGGAGGACTTCGCCGAGACGTGGGCGTTTCTGGACAGGCGGCTGCAGAACGCAGCGGACGCCGGCCGTCAGCTGGCGCAGCTCCGCCGGGCGGCGCCGGAGGCGGCCCGCACCGCCAAACTCGTCCTGGCCACGGTCAGTACCACCCGCCACCTGCTGGTCATGGGCAGTACCGCCCGTCCCCTGCTGGCTATGGGCAGCACCGCCCGTCCCCTGCTGGCTATGGGCAGCACCGCCAAGCTCGTCGTAAACACGGCCAGTACCATCCACCTGATGCTGGCCACTGTCAGTATCGTCCATCTGCTGCTTTGTCACGGTCAGTACCGTCCATCTGCTGCTGGTCACGGTCAGTACCGTCCATCTGCTGCTGGCCACGGTCAGTACCGTCCATCTGCTGCTGGTCACGGTCAGTACCGTCCATCTGCTGCTGGCCAAGGTCAGTATCGTCCATCTGCTGCTGGTCACTGTCAGTACCGTCCATCTGCTGACGGTCACGGTCAGTACCGTCCATCTGCCGCTTTGTCACGGTCAGTATCGTCCATCTGCTGCTGGTCACGGTCAGTACTATCCATCTGTTGCTGGTCACAGTCAGTATCGTCCATCTGCTGCTGGTCACGGTCAGTACCGTCTATCTGCTGCTGGTCACGGTCAGTACCGTCAACCACCTGGTGGCCGGGCCGAGCAGACGGCACCGGCGGTGTTGTTTACGGCTGAATATTCTGCGTGGTTAGACAGACGATTGCCACGATGTTTTGTTTCAGACTATGAACATGATGGGGCTGAACTCCAGACGATAGCTCGGTCGGTGCGTGACGAGATGAACACATCGCCACGAATTCAAGAATAAGCAAAGGAGACCAGGAGCAGGAGGTAGATCAGGAACCCAACCGCTATCAGAATTGTTTTCACACGTTGCAGCTTCGGGTGGCCAGTTCGGTACGTTGGCGTTACTCAGCGGGTTTATGATCGTGCGCAAGCACATATGATTGCCAAGAAGGGCGGCATTGACACAATGTGCTACGAAATAAACGGTGAAATGACATTAATACATGAGCTGAATCATGACTATGGAAAAATTATCATCGCCGGAGAAAGATGGTAGCTGTTTTAAAGGAAGCCTCGGCTCATACTATAGTTGTACCTAGTACCTATAGTTGCTCACTCTTGTCGCAAGCGATCAGTACTGTATTTATATACACAGATTGCACACCGCGCCGGACAATAACGGATCCACTGCTTACCGTGCGTAAACAAGTGAAGAAAACCGTAGCCTACCGATTTGTCCAGCTAATAACCATCCACAAGAATATCAGTTGCGTTGCGTTTAAAAGCAAAATATTGACGTCGTC
The DNA here is from genome assembly GCA_034440615.1 of Ashinkailepas kermadecensis. Classification (NCBI taxonomy): domain Eukaryota; kingdom Metazoa; phylum Arthropoda; class Thecostraca; family Neolepadidae; genus Ashinkailepas; species Ashinkailepas kermadecensis. The sequence goes on along the minus strand of JAOTOM010002769.1, from coordinate 79,842 downwards.
ACATGGTATCTATTAATTGCTCTTCGGGGTATGGGGAGGGCAAGGATTACTATTTCGAGACGTTCGAAAATAATTTGAAGCGATAGCATTCGAAAATGCCAATGTTAGATTCGAAAGGTATGGAGTGTGTGCGAGGAGCCCTCTTTTTACACCTTTGATTCGCACCAGATATCAGGCCAGGGTCAAAGCTTCAAGTTAATTTTAAAGCTTTTTGTCTGAATATGAGAACCACGAAACTGAGGATGAAGCCAGGGTGCCAAGACCGACCTTGTGAAGCCCAAGCCAGGCTCGGGCCAGAAGTCTGATCACCGCTTCTTATACCATCCACGAAATTTGCATCAGTTGTTCCAAAGGCGCCGCCAGTGCCTCATCAGCATCCTGTTGCCCGGCGGCAGTATATACGTGTCGGTTCCATGGTCGCCGGCGCCCACCTCACCCGATTGGCAATTTGGGTGGATCGGCTGGCCCATCGTGACGCCAGAAAGTCGCCGTGTGGCGGTAAAAGGGCACGCCCACCTCGCGACTATTGGTGGAGCTGTAAAATTGGAGGCAACCAGCAATGTTAGTTTCCCAGCAAAAAGAAAAAAAACGGGAGTAAAAAACGGCGGTGTTGCTCCATAGCGTGCCATGTTTAAACCAGTGTGTGTAGGGTTGGTGTGTGGGTTTCAGCCCTTCCAAAGTGACAGAGCTTCGCCTATGGCGAACGCCACGCCACTCTTCCATGAAGCATTCCCTGTGTCTCGACACATTGCCATCATGTGACGATAGCCAATCCGCCTGACATCGCTCAGACTAAGCCCTCAGTGGCACAAATTCGTTCACCGAGTCAATACCAACCATCTATCTTGACAATAAAATAGCACAGCCACACCGATGAAAAAAAAACTTGGCCGGTGTCAGATCACCGACGAGTAGCTGTATTAGCAGACAGCTTGGCACCTATCGTCACACCTCCATAACTTGATACCTATCATACTTTTCTTCACCAGCTTTGCGATACCCTAATTTTGCACGCATTATATAACGGAAGATGCCCTTGCAGGTGGCAGCTATCAGTAGAATGGGCCACAATAAGGCTGTGTCTACCACTTGTGCGGCAATCGGGTAATCGACTTTCATCTTTTTCTTGCCGTCATATCCCCACCAAAGCACTGGTTGTCCGAGTCCTGGTGGTGACTACCGGAATATGGTCTCGGAGCCACGAGGAATCGAACTCAAAACTGGTGACATGGATCGTCTCAGAGCCGGTCTGGTAGCTTGTAGTTGGCAACATGCGCTGTCGGACTGTATTTGTCGTTCACACATAATATACGCCCACAACATGCTTCATAACATGTATCTCACTTATAGTGAGATACATGACAAAGCATAAAGTAAAGTAAAGCACGACAGTAATATAAAGTAAAGCACGACAATATTGACATCAACATTTCGTGGTAAATGTTCTCATGACCTGATACAACAATGGGGAACGTAGTACAGCATGTAACCGTCTAAACGTTTCAGATCACATCTCCTAGGTTGACTTTCAATACATACTCGGATAAACTCTCAATGGTGCGGCAACATAATATAAGTAATCACAACGTCAACAGCAACAAAGCAGGTCACACAGCTCCAACGACTCTGACCAACAATTCACCTGGGAGCGCATCGCCGCAGCACATTGCCAGTCAATGTACCTGAATGCTGCTATGACTGGTTGGTTCGGATAACGAGCCCGTGACTCTGGTGGGTTCAGATGACGATCCTGCGACTCTCGGTGGTTCAGATAACGAGCCCTTGACCCTGGTTGGTTCAGATAATGAGTCCGTGACCCTGGCTGGTTCAGATAACGAGCCCGTGACCCTGGTTGGTTCGCAGCGTCGAATGCACCCGCCCGAGACGTGGGTCGAGTGTGACCGCCCTCAGTGCGTGACACGAACCTCGAGTGCAACAGCTCGGGTAAGACAACACGCCACCACATCACACCACACAATTAGATATCCCCTCATTTACGTCCGACCTTCAGATCGGATGACCCCACACACATACACACACTACCGCGGCAGTGCGTTGTAGTATCATGGCTGCAAACTGCCGATACCACATCGCGTCAGATTGTCCACGTTACGCACCACAACCGACTGCAAACACCCACATGCTGCAGACCGCTGCGGTCCATCATGGGAGTCCCTGACCCTAAGGTTCTGACCCGACTGGTCGCCGAGGTTGACCCGACATGACATTCTTGACCGATTGCTGAGATCACACCATGACCGACCGCCGAGGTCACATCAACCGACTACTGAGGTCACACCATGGCCGACTGCTGATGTCACGTCAACTGAGGTCACACCATGGCCGACTGTTGAGATCACATCAACAGACTGCTCAAGTAACATAACGGACTGTTGAGGTCACATCAACAGACTGCTCAAGTAACATCATAACGGACTGTTGAGGTTGCATTATAGTGAGGTTACATCATGGGCTAAGGTACCATGAGCTGAGGTATTTTGGACCCACCATGCATCATAGATCCCCAAATCTGAGGCGACTTCTTCACCAGGCAACAACACAGGATGCAACAGCAACGGCAACACCATAACCGTAGCGAAAGGAATCTGCGATTTTTGGCCACAAAATAACACGATTTGTGGTCGGTTTAGCAGGTATTCACCGAGACAAGTAGCCACCTACAGCTGTACCGAACCATAAAGGGCAGACAATATTCCGGCAGCGCTGATGACCGAGCCAACACCACACAGCTATCACACCGACAACACAGCCAGCATAGCCAGTACGCAGCGCACTCCATCACCATCCTGCAGCCTTGAACACTGCACGTGAGACCAGCAGCGGATCCGTCCAACATATCCGTAGCATGACGGATACTCAGCTTGACGGATCCATCCAACATATCCGCAATATGGCGCATATTCATCCTGGCGGATCCGCCCAATAGATCTACAGTATGGCGGATACTCAGCCTGGCGGATCCGTCCAATAGACACGCAGTATGGCGGGTACGTCCAATAGATACGCAGTATGACGGATATTGATCCTTGCGGATCCATCCAAGAGATCCGTAGTATGACGGATCTTCAGTCTGACGGATCCGCAGTCGTCTGCGGTGGCCGCTCACACGCCTGTCCTGGGCTTGCTGCGTATTTCCGGAAACAGTTCCGGTATGAACGCTTCGAGGACGGTGTAGAAGAGGTGTTTGTTGAGGCGCACATCCTGCAGCGTCTCGAACACCTTGACCACGCCCAGTCTGGAGTTGTGCACGCCCAGCAGGTTGGTGAGCAGCTCGGGAACGCTGGTCACCAGCAGCTCTCGGGTTTCCTCCCTGCCGCACGGACACAGGCCTCACTCACCCGCACCACTCACACAGATTAGCTGTTCCGGAACGTCCGTTCACAGAACAGCTGGTGTACGGACGTTTCGGTCAGGTCACTTACTACAAACGACGCCAAAAACGATAGAACGGATGTGTGGAAATGTTCTATATTTTGCATATATAAAAAATATATGTCGACTGGAAAACTATTACATCCTTCCTGCTAGATGTGTAAACGATGCTGCTTAACAACAAAAACCCAAATAATTTCTTTGCCATGCAATTTACCAAGGGCAGTGGGTTCTTACCCTCTGCATTTTCTCCAGCAATAATTAGCCCGAGTTCAAAAACGAAAAAAAAACACAGGAACGAACAAAGCCTCTTACATAGTCATGGACAGGGATGAAAAACAAAACACCTTATTACGGATCCTTACCATGCATGGCTTTCCGGAAGACTGTCCTCTCGTTTGTCTGCATGGATGGTTGAATGGTGCTGGTCATGGTCTGCATGGATGGTTTAATGGTGCTGGTCATGGTCTTCATGGATGGTTTAATTGTGCTGGTCATGGCCTTCATGGATGGTTTATGGTGCTGGTCATGGTCTTCATGGATGGTTTAATGGTGCTGGTCATGATCTTCATGGATGGTTTAATGGTGCTGGTCATGGTCTTCATGGATGGTTTAATGGTGCTGGTCATGGTCTTCATGGATGGTTTAATGGTGCTGGTCATGGTCTTCATGGATGGTTTAATGGTGCTGTTGCTGCAATGAAATCGTGCACATTTCCTGCTCTGTGTTAAGTTCCTAGTCTGCAAGTGTGTAGCATGTCCTGCTCTGCTCTGTGTTAAGTTCCTAGTCTGCAAGTGTGTAACATCACTTTTTGATGTCAAACATAAAATAAATATCTTCGAATTTGTTTGATCGAGAAATATCCTCCTCAGACCTTGGATTACAAAATGCAATAAAACTCCAGCCCTGGATGCGAATGAGGCTACGACTGTATCGCAAACGCTTCGTCTCATAAATTATGAAACATCTACTATGAACTTCGAAAATATGGAAAGTCTGTCGGCATAAAACAAATTATCTCCAGTTCCGATGGATGCAACCATTGTCTTCAAATCCACGAGATTAAAGTACAATCCAGTCCCGCGCCAGTTTGCCAATCCAACTAAACTAACGTAAACGCGACTTGGTTGAGCGGCGCAGCCATGTCTGGCCTTGACGCCTGATAAATTTGCCACTAGTTAACTTGAAGTAACGCAAGTTACACCATGCAACATCCAAACACAATAAGAGTCCTTGTGTGGAGTACGCCAGGACGACAATATGGGCTGAGGCCTTCTCCAATCAGGTCGGGCCCGGTCAGGTCAGGCCGGGTCAGGTCGTGCCCGATGAGGTCAGGTCAAGCCGGATACGGTTAGATCAGACCAGGTCAGGTCAGGCCAGACCCTGTCGGGTCAGGTTAGGCCGGGTCAGGTCTGGCGGAGTCGGGTCGTGCCCGGTCCGGTGAGGTTAGACCCGGTCACCTGGTACGGGTCAGATCGTACCAGGTCAGGTCTGGCGGGGTCGGGTCGTGCCCGGTTCGGTGAGGTTAGACCCAGTCACCTGGTACGGGTCAGATCGTACCAGGTCAGGTCTGGCGGGGTCGGGTCGTGCCCGGTTCGGTGAGGTTAGACCCGGTCACCTGGTACGAGTCAGGTCGTGCCAGGTCAGGTCTGGCGGGGTCGGGTCGTGCCCGGTTCGGTGAGGTCAGACCCGGCCGGCGGGCTCACCTGGTCCGTTCCATCTCCTGCGGCGAGCGCGGCCGTCGCGGCGGCGCCGGCCTGCCGTCCGGCCAGCCGGCCTCCCGCAGCGCGCTGACGTAGAGCAGCAGCTGCGGCTCGGAGAAACACCACGAGAGCGTGTCGCGGATCTGGCGGCTGATGGTGCGGCCGTATGTGATCTGCACGAACGTCATCAGCGTCTTCCGCAGCCACTTGCCGGACAGGTCGAACACCTGGCAGCCGTGTCAGGGTCACGGTGTGGTCCGGTGATCGGCTAGGGTCATGGCGGCTTCCGAGAACGGGTCACGCTCGGCACAATCCAAGCGAAGACGGTCACGGCATTATCAAGTTCCAACACTCCAAGTATCAAGTTCCAAGACTTGGCGGGATTGTCGTACCGGGTCGGTGTGCCAGCGGCAGGTCCAACCTCCGGTTTGGGGGTGTCAGGCCTGGACGAATCTAATAACTCTAGGTGACTAGTTGGTTGGTTGGTTCTGGCTTTACGACGCACTCGGCAGCTTTGGCCATATGGCGTCGTCACTCTGGCAAGAAGGGCGGGCACCGCGGATAATCGAATCCTGTACCTCTGGCATGCCAGATGCTAGTTTAACCACTGAGCAACCGACGCCCTCTCCAGGTGACTAAATAGGTACCAAATGTTCTCATTAAACCTGAACAGAGCTGGAACACTTTAGGCCTGAGACGCGCATTGAAACAAACCGCTAGGCGAGAAACCCTATGGCAAGGTGGGAATGGATATATATTCTTTAATCTTGGTATTTGTCGAGTCTTAAATACGATTCTGTTATTGGGCTTTAGGGCGCGTCGACAACAATGGCCATATTGTACCCATAACTAGTCATCGAAATGGGATTAGAGGAAGCATCTCTCATTATGGGCATAGTCTACATGGTGATAATGTGCTAAAGATTTTACATGCGGTGCATATCAGCGTTTGGTATACATTGCCGAGAACGACACTTCAGAAAGGAAGTCCATCAGTCGTCCCATGTTGGACATTGCAAGAAGTAACTGACAGAGCGTCACTAAGTGAATCTACCTATGCAAATCCAAAATGGCGTCTACGCTCGTCAGCGAATAGAGGGCACGATATTAAAACATGTCGAACTGCCAGTGGTGCGCGACATCTTGAGCAAAGAGGTTTGTCGCCACCGAATAGCAAACACCCGTGAGTGGCATAAGTGGGTCCCTATGCGGAGGCCGCACAGTGTAACTTCTTCTCGTCTACGCTTACGAGGGGACGAGCTCCATGGACTCAGACGTTGTTTGATGGCTCGTAGTTTGTTCGCCGGCGTCGAGTCCCACACTGCCTGCCACTTGTCTAGGAGGAAGATGGACACCTCTCCGTAGTGGTCCGTGGCAGGGAGTGGCAGTGACCTAGTGCACAGTGCGTTCGCTGCTCGTTTCGCCGCAGCATCAGCCAGCTCTATAAGCTAGCTATCTTGGGTTCTTTCACGACGCATTCAACCGCTAGGTCATACAGCGTCGCCAACCTCTCACGCCGATTGGTCGCGGGTGGACTCGGTAAATGCCGTCGGTTGTGAGATTCGAACCTACAATCTTGCGAACCAGCTCGTTTCCGGAAATACCAGCGTTGGCTGGGAGTGAAAACGATCGGATGACAGCCACAAACAAACCCGCTGCCTACATCGTCCTCTGTTCGGGATCCGTGGGTATAGGTATAGTCACCCAACCCTGAAATGGTCCGATGTGTTCCAGAACCAGGGGGTGAAACTCTTATAGGAAGGCATCGGTTTTTTCTCGTTTTCGCAAGGGATGTATCCACTTCCGGAACGATGAGCTCCCATGGAGGAGTCTGCATACCTTCAACTCTCCGAATTCCTTGAAGTCTAACTCGACTTTCCTGGAAAAGCTTGTGAATACGTACACCAAAAGGGGCAACGCACGAGTACCGCTCCGTTGAGAAAAGAGTTGGTAATTGTCGAAAAAAATATGTCGGTTAGCTGGGTGGTCAGGGAACTGTCGAAGTTTACAAGCGTAACGCATTCCCAGCCTTATGTTCAGTGCGCTAAAACACCTTCCACGCAACGTTTTCAGGTGGTGCTGGTATGTAAAGCCTCGGTCAAATTCCATTCCTAAAAATCGCACAACTGGCTGAACATTCTTACCATGCAGCTTAATTTGCACATCATGACAACACCGACGACGACAAAAATGGAGGGCGACTGATTTTGTTGCTAAAAAGGAAAATCCATTGCCATTTGCTCACTTTCCCAGGCATGCGACTGCTAGTTGCAGCTGCCTTTGCAATGACGGCGTTTTTGAGGCGCAGGACCAAATAGCAAAGGCACCCTCGAAAAGCGAACGTCTCATAGCCCGGGACATGAAATCACCAATGTCATCTATCATGATGCCGAATGGTAGTACGCTGAGATAGCTTCCCTGTGGAACGCAGTTCTATTGGACGAACCATCTGGAGAAGTGGTTCCCGATGCGTATGCAAAAATCGTCCTTAAAAAAAATGATGTAAAAAGGTGCCCATGTGACCACGAATTCCTTTCTTGACAGGTTTCAGGAGGATTTCATGACGCCAAGTTGTGTTGTACGCATTTTCGATGTCGAAGAAGATGGCACATAGGTGGTGGGGAGGCACATATGATGGCACATATGTGCCATCATACATAGTGGATGATGGCACATATGTGCCAGTGGTGGATCATACATAGTGGAAGTGGATACATAGGAGGTGGGATGGCACATATGTGCCATAGATGGCACATATGACCAACGCAGTCGATGCGCCCCTAAACCCAAATAACCAACCAACCAAGTCGTTGTGTACTCCATCCGGGCCCTCAGCGACGCTCCTGGGTGAAGAGATGGCAGATATCTCAGATTGGGTAAACGATTGGCTGTATGCAAAATATTTCGGCGTAGAAAGGTCAATCACGGACTTCTCGCAGATGGCTTTATAACACAGGAAGTTTCTGTCTGTGGTTCCGGTTCGACTTCTATCAGCAAGTGCATTTCTGAATTCATTCGCCACATCCATTGGGTGAGCCACCTTACGATCGTCAATGGCTATGTGAAAGTACAGGGAGAGGGATTGTGCTGAATTGACCTGATATTCTTTTAATTCGGGATCAGATCAGAGAATGAGGAGTAAAGTGGTTCAGAGTTGACGTATTCACGCCAAGCACGCACACGCGCGCACATACACACACGCAACCACGCACGCACGCACGCACGCACGCACGCACGCACACACACACACACACACACACACACACACACACACACACACACACACACATAGATACATATCTAATATATATATATATATATATATATATATATATATATATATATATATATTATATATACGTTATAGCCATAGCACGCCTCAACTCTATCAAATTCGTCGTGGTGCTGTCATGATTAAATGCTCTAAAGGCCCGTCGCCTAGCTCGGATGGCATCATGACACTCATGCGCCCACCACGGAACTGGCGTGCGCCGAGGGGACCCAGTGGTCCTAGGGACACATTCCGTGGCACATTCTAAGACGAGATGTAAATGTTTCTAGTGACACTGACAATTTATCATAATGGGCACGAAAAATAAGCTGTCCGCGGTCTTGAAACATATTCCCGCCCGCCTTTTTAGCGTTCCATCATTGTGGGTGTATCCCAATGTAACGCTCCCTTGATGGTGCAGCCAGATAGGGAAGTGGTCACTTGCTAATGGGTCTTCGTCAACCGTTCACTCAAAACTGTTGGCCAATTGTGGGCTCACAGGGCTTAGGTCTAAGGCTGATGTGAGACCAAAATGTGTACGTACGCTTGTGATGAAAATGCAAATAGATGACCGTATAATAAAATTTACCAAGAGACGACCACGAAAGTTAACATCACAACACAACCGCTTACAAAATGATGACAGTTGAAGTCTCCTAAAAGGAGAAGTGGGGACGGAAGCTGAGACAAGAGTGTCCCAGTTCAGTGGTCGGAAGCACAGCTCCAGGAGGGAGGTACAGGGAGCACACAGTAGGAGCACGACGGTTACAAGTACACGGGCAGCCACGACCTGCAGGTTCGTTTTCAGCGCAATCTTTTTCGGGAACGCTGTGGTGCATGGCTAGAAGCACACCACCGTGGGCAATGGTGTCTGACGAGACATCTTTGCGGAAAACAGAGTAGCTTTTAATAGATACCATATGCTCTTGTCTAAGTTTTGTTTCCTGCAAGCACGCTAATGCTTGACAACGCTGGTTAAGAGACCTCTGGAGATCTTGGGCACTCTTGCTCATCGATAGTGCCGTGGCTTATGTCCATGCAACCGCGCGATTTTACTTCAGAACATCTGGTGGTTACTTACAACATGTATTGAATGCCATCAAGCATGACAACGATGCAGTCTGACCATATCCGACCATGCTTACATCACAACAAGAAGTACAATTATGCTTTCTTCCACCTACAGAGCATCATTTACATCAACGTTCAGTGGAACACCTATTGCAAGCCACTCTTTTCTGTCACGGTGCAAGTAGGCTGTGCCCGGAAACATCATTTTCACAGCCTTCATATGACTTCATTGTTCACATTCTTGGGACACTGTACATGTGGATATTGCGCATGGGGCACTGCATTGCACAATGTGCATATGCACACTTACAAGTCAAGAAGCGCGAATGACGAAACGGTAAAAAAAACATGCGAGTTTATATGGCAAGTGCCAGGTAAGTCATATGCTTGTAGGTTCATTTACTTCAGTCTCACAGATGTTCGGGTTGCTATGTCTATGATAATATTCGTGGATGGGCTTTCCAGAAATGGCACTCAATGCTGAACACCACCACTGTGATCGGACTACAGCCATGTCTTTACGTCGTATTCACCTAGACACCTTCATATCTCGCCCTTGATCCCACGACAACTCGCTTACGAGCACCGCTGTCTGGCTGGAAGGTGAAGTGCTGTTAAATTGCTGCGTGCCTTTGAGAGTGATCGCTTTTGCGAAACGGCTGCAAAGTGGCATTACCGTTTCATTAAGTTCGTCCTTCGTGACAAACATGAAATGGACACTACTCGCGATTTTTTCAGTCAATAATTGAAACATTGCATCAGCCGTCAAGATCCGACTCGTCGTAGGATGCATCAGGCTTTCATGATACGGGGCTCGCCTTGCCGTACCACCAATACCGTCACATGCCCCCTTGCCATGTGAAGTAGCAAAGAAGTTCCAAGCACATGAAACACCAAAGTCCTGCTCGTAGCGACAAATATTGACAAAATTATACTTATTTTTATACTGAGCGGCGCAGCAGTCACTGAGGTAGTGCAATTTTATTGCTACTTTTACTTTGAAACACTGGAATTAACTTGCGATTGAATGTGTGCATCAATGCCGTGTTATGTTTTGTGCTATCCGAGATGAAGCGATAACTTTAGTGGTGTGACCTGCCACCCTTCCTCCAGTACACAACGAACGGATGAGCCGTACACAGGGGAGCGTCCTAATGAAATCCCTGGGCAGCATCTTGCACCACGAAAGAGTAATTTTCAGCAAAATCACCTTGGATTGCTGCTTCATTTTTTTTTACATATTTCCTTGAAGTGCACAAAATACCTTCCTGCTCCCGTACCACATGGTGGAGTTTCGTCAGCTTTGCAATTTTTGGCTGAGTATTTTGAGTAAGTCTTCTCTACTTTCAGAATGGCCCACCAAATTACAGAGATTCGTAGTTACTCACCGCTTGAACCTAATTTCGTCATCATGCTCGTTATTTGGATCATCGCTGCCCAGTTCTTTCAGGAATGCCAAAACCCCTTCTTCGCCAGGGCACTGCTCGCATGCATGCATCATACAGTCGCGGCTGTTGACGTCACATACCGCGCGGCATAATAGATCGCAGTAGCTGACGTCTTTTAGATCTAGCGCCGAGATCATCAGTTTTGGATTCTGACGGTGCGTGCAGACACACAGAGTGGGTGTCGCTGCTTCCAGACAACACACAGTATCTCGGTCACAGGGTGGCGAAGCGCGAAAATCCGACGCGCGGGTTATTGTTATCTTCTTTGTATAATTTGTACATATATCGGAGATTTCCGAGGATGAGACGTTTTTGCACTCTTGCTTGGCTGCCATCAGAAGCGCGGACCGCAACGTCGCTTTTGCAGGACATATCCCATTCACACTGTCAGATCGTAGAAATATCGCATTGTGGCCTTATATTCCTTGCTTATCAACCGATCTTTATGCAGCTTCTGAACATTTTGGAAGGATAACGCATGTCTGTTTCATTTGGCGACTCTTCTTCACCATGTAATTTTTCGTCTCGAAGAATTCAGCCGTACGGGGTGCTGAAATGGCAACAGGGTCAGGATGGTTAGTCGTCTTTTGTAGTCGCTCATGCTATGGAATGCAACTTTGAGCCCCTTCAGGAGACTGTCGTATCTGAAACAAAAGACCAACACAAGTACTCAATAATGGTGCTAAGAGAGGGTGATATTAGTTAGTTAGTTATTTGAGCTTTAGGGCGCTTCGACCAGAATTGATCATTCGCGCCCGAGAGGGTGGGGGGGGGAGAGAGAGAGAGAGAGAGAGGGAGGGGGAGAGTACCCAAGGACTTGTTGGTTGGTTGGTTGGTTATTGGTTTTACGACACATCGACCGTTGAGTCATGTAGCGTCGCCAATCTCTCACGCCGATTGGCCGCGGGCGAAGAGTAGTGACAGGTGAGACTCGAACCCACAATCTTTCGATTGTGAGACGGGCAACTTACCCCTAGGCTACTCGTCCCCCACCCAAGGACCTGGCAACCAGAAGGGCGGGGGCAGCGCCCCCACTCCAACTTCGGACGAGTTCAACATTGACCCCATGGGTGTTGCATGGAAGGTATTTATTTCAAAATGTCTCCTACACTCGACCGCCCCCCCCTATCTTAACTTTGGCACAGTTTTCATGCCACTGTAACTATCTCAAATAATTAAGGAAGTTGTACATACATATTTGTTGGTATGCGTAGCGCTTTGAAAGGAAAATACCAATTAAAAGCTTGCACATTGAATGCATTTCGCACGAGATTGTACATACTTCGCCAAGTCGTCATCCACTGCTCGCTTCTGCTTTTTCGCAGGCGTGATCGTAGGCGTAGCCATCTCAACCCCCAGTGGGTCTTCAAGCTTTCTTTTAAGCACTCGGCTTGCTTTTATCAGCTTAGCTCTTCCGACACCTGCCCTCTGATCCTTGTGCATTCCTTCTGAAAAGAAATACCAATGGAATTTACAACTACGGTTGAAGCAATTGTAGGTAGTTATATTTCTAAGAAACGCCTAAAGTCTGATATAAATGTGTTACCGCTACCCACGAATGTCGTGCCTAATTTTCATGCTACAACGGCCACTTGATGGCGAAAATGTACTGCGATATTCAAATAGCACAAAAACCAAAACTAAACAAGAATTGACTGATTATCTAAATTGCGCACAGGACAGCGACCAGTGAACAGCAAGTACTTTAATACAAAACTCGTTCAATTGATGCGTTACATTACTTTCAGCTTGTATTCAACCTTTTCGCGTCACCTTTTCACACTGATTAGGATTGATCTTAGCCTCGCCTTTATTGGAGAGGTGCAAATATCCACCTCACTGCCGTCCCTCACTCCTCGGTCATTTCATTTGCACCTCCCAGACGTTGACGCTTCGCAAGCATGCGCGAGCAGGTAAATAACTTACTTGTGCTAATGGGTGTAATGACGAGAACTGGCATCACTAGGTCCATGTCTTTACGACTGCCTTCTGCTTCAGATAGATGAAACGCAACAACACTTGCTGATCCATGGCAGCGCTTGCATCGCTTTCCTGTGTTGAACTGGAACTCTGAGCCTCAGCGTCGGGAAGGCTTGTTGGGTCCTTGGTCAGCCTAATGCAACATGCCACACACAAAACCACACCTCTGGTAATGCGGGGATTGCTCACGTTTTCAATGAGGCTTACCCATGCTTCAGCAACATTTTTTTTGTTATTCGCTTTGTATGATTTCGATAAGGATCGGCCCAATGACTACGCACCACTGCTTGTAGCGTTTATGCACGTCGAGAAAAAACCTCGTCCTCTTTCCACCGGGCGTTATCCGAAACTGAGTCGTACACAGCTCCAGCTGTGCCAAGCCTGTTATCGTTTCCTCCCCATGTCAACCCCTCTGTTGTCCGCCGTCATTAACACCGGCGCCCGTATCTCCCTCGGAACCGCCACCAGGCTGGAGAGTATTGAGCTATGGTACGGATGGGTTGGGAGAGAAAACATACGCCAGACAAACGCCTCGGCTTTATTTGCCTTTGACCCATAGTCATCAGCAGTCCACAGAGACGCAATTTTGTTCTTTAGCACACAATGATAAACCTGCCCAACATTTGATCGCTGACACAAAGTGATCCTCATGTTTGTTGTAGGAACCTACCTACGGCGCAAGGTTTAGTATGTAGGTATATGTGAACCTGATTTAATACGGTCGGGTTGCGTTGTTTTCATGTTTCATGCTATTCAATATCTGTCAGTTGTTCTGAAGTGCAATTGCGTCGCTACGTGTAGATAAAACCATTTTCGCTTTTAGGCCAGACTTTCTCACTATTTCCTTTACTTTACAAAGTATGCTTTCATCGATGTAGGGCAGAGTTAAAAAGCCATCATCTCGATCATGCCATGTGCGTCGATACCTGAAAATCCTAGTGTGCTGGTGGCTTTTGCTTTCTTTCATTTCTCGCAAAAGCCTAGATAGTAATTTTCAGGGGTAATCGTTGTCCAAAAGTAAAGTCCAGATTAATTATGAATTATTAATAATTAATTATTAATAATTAATCTGGACTTTACTGATATATTCTTTTGGACCTGCGGATACTATTCAAAGCGAAAGCCCATGTGGATCGGAAGATCGCCGAGTCAGTACTCGTTAAGGAACATAAACCTGACCTAAACTCGAACACAACCTCTTGGCCAATATTGTGATACGATTAGTCGTTAGGCATGTATCAACAGTGTGTGTATAACGTGCATGTCAAGTATGTTATGTTCCAGGAACGAGATGTGAGTGTGCTGATTGTGGTAGCTTCGGGATTGCTTTAAAAAAAATCTTCCTGGTGCAGCAATGCAGGGTGTTTACCAAAAAAGCAGATAGATGCGATAGGCATGAAAGGAGCCCCCCCCCACTGACTAGTTTACTTTAGTGCTTTCGATATATATTTTTACAGTATGCATCGCCGTGTGTGAACAATGTATGCAAATGTGCAGAAATGTATGTCTTCTCTTGTACGTATTGAAGGCGTCTCGGGAATAAAAAAAAAGCCTATGCCTAGCAAGGCACGACATCGACATAGATTATAAAATATGGCAGTGAGAATTCGACCGTTAGTTGGAATTGCTTATTTTTGTGGTTTGACGAAGGGTTGTACCCGAATATAACACCATCTAAGTAACTTTCGACTATTTGTCTAATCATCGAGGAAAGGTCATCGTGTGATTTCGATGAAATGTTTCCGTTCGTCCTTTTTCTTCTTAGGTTCTTATCGATGAGATATCCATCGTCAAGCCAACCCATGGTGTTCCCCTAACAATAATGCCGGACGCTATAGCTCAAAAACGGCTGGCCGAATCGGGATCAAAATTGCACAGCCGTGTTCGGAGCCAAATACCCTGTGAGCAAATTGTTGTCTCACTCAAAATGTATGCGGTGAAGTGCATTGGTCGATCTGTCGTGGAACGCACCAGGTGGTAGTGTGGCACATCGACAACTGGGAGTAATCTTGCTCTCTCGTGCTACATGCTTGATGTAGTTTGGAATGTGATGGTTCGACCGGCATGTTGGGGTGCGAGATGGCAAACCCAAAGACCACAGTCGGGTGATGAAACATGATAAATACTTGTCAGACACATTGAGATAAGTTGTGTGTAAACGGATTTGTGACAAAAAAAAACACTGATTTTACATTTGGATTCTTCCAAATAACCTGTGTCCCAAGCCCGCAACTACTACGAGGCGCCACCGTCGCTCCCAAGCAAAATATGGCCAAGGCTGGGGACGAACATGATGATGAGACTGGGAGGGATGAGGGTGCTGTTTGCCCTAATAATCAGGTTGGACCGAGGAGCAAAGCGGTGAGCTTACCTCGGCGGCAGAGTGAGTGGGGTCCTCCCCAGCGGTCAGTCTGGAGTGAGTGGGGTCCACCCAGTCATCAGTCTGGAGTGAGTGGGGTCCACCCAGCCATCAGTCTGGGTCAATGAGGCTCACCTCGGCGATCAGGCCGTACAGCGGCTCAGCGAAGTCGTCTCGCACATCAGGACGAGCGTCGGCGCCATCCAGGAACAGGACATCGTCCTCGTCACTCTCGGCGCCGGCATCATCACAGCCCGGGCCTGACCTGAGGTCGAGACAGGTCGTCAGTGCTTCGTACCTGGTCTCAGGTCGGGCCACGGCTCAGGGCAGCTGCTGCTGAGGCATAACATGAGATATGACCACGTGTTCAGCCCAGGCCTCAGCTAGTGTCGGTCATCAGTCCCGTCAGCTGACATGAGGTCGGATAAGTCGACACCGACTGCAATTGATGTGATGTCAGGCAACGTTCTCCATCTGACATAAGATCCAAGCAGATTGAGTCAGGCCCCACACCATTCTCTCTGGGTCAAGTTCTTGTCTCGTCAAACATCCGTCGTCCTATCTGTTCATATCTGCCATCAGGTCGGATCAACGTCTAACACACAATCAGTACGGAATATTTAACCGCATTTGCCGGGCTTCCAGTAGCGGTATTTCGGCAGCGGCAGCATACCCCTTCATCCCAGGAGCCATGGCTCACCAGTATACCCCCTCCTCCCAGGAGCCATGGCTCACCAGTATACCCCCTCCTCCCAGGAGCCATGGCTCACCAGTATACCCCCTCCTCCCAGGAGCCATGGCTCACCAGTATACCCCCTCCTCCCAGGAGCCATGGCTTACCGGTATACCCCCTCCTCCCAGGAGCCATGGCTTACCGGTATACCCCCTCCTCCCAGGAGCCATGGCTCACCAGTATACCCCCTCCTCCCAGGAGCCATGGCTCACCAGTATACCCCCTCCTCCCAGGAGCCATGGCTTACCAGTATACCCCCTCCTCCCAGGAGCCATGGCTCACCAGTATACCCCCTCCTCCCAGGAGCCATGGCTTACCAGTATACCCAATACCCAGCAAAAGTCAGTGAGTCACACTTGCTAAGAATTATAGCCTAGCAACGACACAATAGGTAGTGGCTCTGCCGGGCAACAATAGGTAGCGCCGCAGCGCACGTTTGACAAATGTTGTTGCTCCAGTGTCCGATCTTGGGCGTTAGCCAGTGAGTTAACCTCGAGTGGTGCTGAGTGAGACAAGTTAGTTGAATTGTGACAGTTGCAACGGCAAGGTTGAGTTGGTCGTGGTTAGCGGTCTTGCATACGCTTAGACTCCTTTGAATTGTGACAGTGGCAGTGCAAGGTTGAGTTTGTCTAATTGGCGGCCTTGTATGATGAGCTTGGACTGGAATCCATTGTGATAGTTGCACTAGCACGGACTCTGATCCCCCCCCCCCGACGAGGCACCACCTTTCCGTGGTGGGGGACTGCGTGCCCCAATGATCCGGCGGCCTAGTCCACTGGTGAGGGGCCAGACTACAAGTTCCTCACTTGTCCTTCCATCCATACGCTCCCATTCCAATGTCTATCCCATTTCAACATACATGTCCTTCACCTGGCCCTGGTCCTTCACTCTCCTTACTATGAGCAGGTAGGACAACCTCCCCCGTCCTGCCCGCCAGCTCAGTTTTATCGGGGTAGTTGCGCCCTCTCTGACCGTCCCCCGGGGTTGACGGAGTCCTGGAGGCTGAGGTCCCCCGTCGTATGGTGATAGTTGCGACGGGCGAACAACACGCCTCTTTGGTCCTGATATCCCGGAGGGATACGCGGGCCCGCAGGGCCTCATGTGGGGCAAGTGGCAAGTCGTCTCGGACTAGGGGCCTGGGCTCTGACCTGGTGCCTGCCGGCACGGCCGGCTGGGGTCAAGGGGTGGGCGGCGCTGTAGCTCGGCTGGCGTGCTGAGTCTCTCTCTCCCGGCCGTGCGAAGGCGCCGCCTGCCTCGCACAGTTCCGCGGACGTTTGGTGTCCTGCTGTCACGACAGCAGGCGTCCCCCCTGTAGGGCCCCGTGTGGTGGAACGTCGCGCAGAGCCGAAACAAAACACTTACATGGTTTCTTCCAACACATAAGTCTACCCTCGGCCTTGTCTTGACTCGGACGATTCATCGTTCCCGTTTTTCCCGTCCCGTTCGCGCATCTCCTCAAGCTCTTCTGTTAGGGATTCTCGTCCCATCGAAGCGACTCAACCTGACAATATGAGCGTGACATAGAAGTAGATCCCGAGTTTGTCGACCCAACCGTCCTAATCTTGTCGAGTTCAGAACTCCGACTGCCCGACTTCAGTTCTTTCCAACGGTGTGAGGCCACCGAGCGTTTTGGTACAGTGGTACGGTGCGACAGATTGAGTGACGGCGGAATCGAAGTGGAGTTTTTGGACCCGGAGGAGGCCAGGAGGACACTTCGTTTGTTATTTGGGCTTTAGGGCGCATCGACCATGTTGATCATATAGCCTAGGAGGACACTAAAAGCCAAGGTTTTTACGTTTTCGTACATCATCGATGGGAAAATCGTGGAAAAGACAGTACCATAACTGAGCAGACTCATCGAACCGAAAACTGCTCAAGTGGTGTCATCACTTTCCACGACCTACGCGTGACACGTGAATAAATTGTCCGCGGTCATTGTCCGCGGTCCGCGGTCTGTCTGGCATTGTCCGCGGTCTGGCATTGTCCGCGGTCTGTCTGGCATTGTCCGCGGTCTGGCATTGTCCGCGGTCTGGCATTGTCCGCGGTTTGGCATTGTCCGTGGTCTGGCATTGTCCGCGGTCTGGCATTGTCCGCGGTCTGGCATTGTCCGCGGTCTGGCATTGTCCGCGGTCTGGCATTGTCCGCGGTCTGTCTGGCATTGTCCGCGGTCTGGCATTGTCCGCGGTCTGGCATTGTCCGCGGTCTGGCATTGTCCGCGGTCTGTCTGGCATTGTCCGCGGTCTGGCATTGTCCGCGGTCTGGCATTGTCCGCGGTCTGGCATTGTCCGCGGTCTGGCATTGTCCGCGGTTTGGCATTGTCCGTGGTCTGGCATTGTCCGCGGTCTGGCATTGTCCGCGGTCTGGCATTGTCCGCGGTCTGGCATTGTCCACGGTCTGGCATTGTCCGCGGTTTGGCATTGTCCGCGGTCTGGCATTGTCCGCGGTCTGTCTGGCATTGTCCGCGGTCTGTCTGGCATTGTCCGCGGTCTGGCATTGTCCGCGGTCTGGCATTGTCCGCGGTCTGGCATTGTCCGCGGTCTGGCATTGTCCACGGTCTGGCATTGTCCGCGGTTTGGCATTGTCCGCGGTTTGGCATTGTCCGTGGTCTGGCATTGTCCGCGGTCTGGCATTGTCCACGGTCTGGCATTGTCCGCGGTTTGGCATTGTCCGCGGTTTGGCATTGTCCGCGGTCTGGCATTGTCCGCGGTCTGTCTGGCATTGTCCGCGGTCTGGCATTGTCCGCGGTCTGGCATTGTCCGCGGTCTGTCTGGCATTGTCCGCGGTCTGGCATTGTCCGCGGTCTGGCATTGTCCGCGGTTTGGCATTGTCCGCGGTCTGGCATTGTCCGCGGTCTGGCATTGTCCGCGGTCTGGCATTGTCCGCGGTCTGTCTGGCATTGTCCGCGGTCTGGCATTGTCCGCGGTTTGGCATTGTCCGCGGTCTGGCATTGTCCGCGGTCTGGCATTGTCCGCGGTCTGTCTGGCATTGTCCGCGGTCTGGCATTGTCCGCGGTCTGGCATTGTCCGTGGTCTGGCATTGTCCGCGGTCTGTCTGGCATTGTCCGTGGTCTGGCATTGTCCGCGGTCTGGCAGGGTGCGGAGTCCTGTGGTCCATGAGATTGAAAACAAAAAGGGAAGGAGCTTTACACGACACTGACAACATCGTACTCACTTTTAATTCTCAAACACAAACTACCCATGTGTACACTCTCAATCATCCCAGGAAGGAGCAGACGCAACCAATGCACCAACATCACGAAACTGTGGTCGCCCAGGCAGCGATGTGCTGGCCAGGATGACAGCGCCACATCTGATTGATATGCTGAAGAAATGTGACCTGGATATAATCCAGGGGAGGAAATCTCGGCCGCAGTAGCTGGAGTTGCTGCAGATTGCATCGTGTCTGCTCGTACTGCTTCTATTCAGTCGCGAGCTTCTTACAATGCTCGGACGCATCTCCGCCCCGAGCAGCGCACGGTCGTCTGCCAGACGGCTGTCCCGTAACTCAGGTGATTGAACCGACCAGGGTGGCATCCACCCAAACAGCAAATCCCGCAGAAGTCCCTAAGGTACCCCCATCGACTATTTAATCTCTCCGATCGACCAGACCATTACCGCCACTGAGAATTCCGGTGCGAAGTGGAGCTCCGGACCTGGCCTCGCAATATCGAGCAGAGCGAGCCACCAGTGTGGCACCAGTCGCCGATGGTAAAGGCGTGATAGGAAAACCTCCCACGGCCCCGAGACTCGGTGCGCGAGAACGCCCTCCGTCGGCGCCAAGCGCACCACCTGGCCTCCCTCCAAAAAATAATGGGTCCACCTCCACCCCCAGTCCTATTAACAGGCTCACCACTTACAACGCCTACAAACCGTAAGCGGATGCCCATCTCGCCACCGACCGAAGGAAATCCCAGGTCCCGTCCGGCGCTGAGACGCCCGTATCGAGGTACTTACCTGGGAACCGAGACGTGTGGGATAGACAACCGT
The DNA here is from genome assembly GCA_034440615.1 of Ashinkailepas kermadecensis. Taxonomy (NCBI): domain Eukaryota; kingdom Metazoa; phylum Arthropoda; class Thecostraca; family Neolepadidae; genus Ashinkailepas; species Ashinkailepas kermadecensis. The sequence goes on along the minus strand of JAOTOM010002769.1, from coordinate 59,898 downwards.
CCTAACGGGACCATTTGTCAAACGCACCACATCGTATTTCCTAGCCAGCTGACAGTGAAGATATGTTTTAACTGAGACAGTATGCGGGGAGACACACCTCAGCATGACACTGTTTTACCAGATTTTACTATTGAGTCTTCATGAATAAACTTATTATGAGCGCTATATGACCATTGCAGTCGATTCGCCCTTTAAACCCAAATAACTAACTTACGGACTCCGATCAATGTAGGCCACCTGAACAAGAAGCCATTTTAAAAATCAATTAGAGAAGAGACAGAAGACTTTGCACCAATACTATCCGGTCAGAGCAAATGGCCCGATACAAGAAGCCACTTTCCGAACATTTGCGTTGATTTATACCCATCATCTTGCATCTAGACCACACATCATACATACCCTTTGAATATCGAGAAGAAAGTGGACTTCTTCTGCGACGTTCCCGGAAAAAGAAGATGTTCTGGGCTGGGACTCAGGAACGTGTAGATTACTTCACTCTTGTTGAGACGCTGGTCAGCCAGCACCAGCTGTGGTCATCTCCAATTATTTAGCTAGTCACTGTACAATCATAACAGTGCGGCGATACAGGACATAAGACGCAAAGCTTCGCAATTGCGTGCATTATATGTGTTGGAATTGAAGAACACATTGGGCGAATGTACTCACTTTATTGTAATTAACCTGTATCATGCATTCCTTGGAAACATGTCTCCGCATCTGGTATAATCATGCAATGGAATTCACTTTAGCACCGTGATTAGTTATCGACAAGAATGTCTTAGAGGTGGCTATCTCCAACAAGTGCATAATAACTAGTCGGATGTAGAACACAAATCACGGAGGCCTGTACAGTTACACTCCTCACATAATACCTGGTCTCACGGTATTATCAACATACCCGATAATTACAACTGGAATTGCAAAACCCACACAATTATCCCGGATTATGGCCATCAAGAACAAGGCAAGGGCATCTGCCATTGAACTAACCGGCGATCGCCGAGTGCCAGGCCTGCCGGGACAGAATGGCCGCCGAGTACCAGGCCCGAGGGGACAGAATGGCCGCCAAGTACCAGGCCCGAGGGGACAGAATGGCCGCCGAGTACCAGACCCGAGGGGACAGAATGGCCGCCGAGTACCAGGCCCGAGGGGACAGAATGGCCGCCGAGTACCAGGCCCGAGGGGACAGAATGGCCGCCGAGTACCAGGCCCGAGGGGACAGAATGGCCGCCGAGTACCAGGCCCGAGGGGACAGAATGGCCGCCGAGTACCAGACCCGAGGGGACAGAATGGCCGCCGAGTACCAGGCCCGAGGGGACAGAATCGCCGCCGAGTACCAGACCCGAGGGGACAGAATGGCCGCCGAGTACCAAACCCGAGGGGACAGAATGGCCGCCGAGTACCAGGCCCGAGGGGACAGAATGGCCGCCGAGTACCAGGCCCGAGGGGACAGAATGGCCGCCCGTCAGACGATCGTCTCACCGTTAGGTAGTTCTGCACTTTGATCTTAGCTCGCTCCAGGTAAGCCCTGTCGCAGCCCTTGCTGAAAAGCGACTTGCTGGGCAGCGGCGGCAGGTCGGCAGACTTAAGAGCGGGCGATATCTGACTGCAGCAGACCAGACCCACCGTCTCAACATGAACAGAGCGACAGCAGGAAAGTTCGCACAGTGAGCCCGACACACCTAGATGTTGACATACACGTGGGTGTGACACGAGCTGCGATTCTGGCAAGGCCGTGGGTGGGTTAGCCGCTCACCGCACTGCCGTGGGTGGGTTAGCCGGAGCTCACCGCACTGCGGTGGGTGGGTTAGCCGGAGCTCACCCAAGTCCGAACGCTCCACGCCCGGACGGTTGTCGTGAGCACACCGGGCAACAGGCCACAGGCTGGATACCAGCAGAACGCTGGCGTGAGCCGAGCTCGGCCCGAGTGGTGTTCAGAGCAGCGTGTGACCCGCATTCCAACCCACCCAGAGCCCGACAGCAGCTCTCAGCGTGCTGTGGTACACGAACACAGTGTCCTGAAATTGATTTATGTATGGTTGAGGGGGAGGAGGGTGATGTGAAACAATCCAACTGATGTTTAAATGAGAAATGGACGTGGAATGTATGTGGATATTGCTTATTGATCAGTTACTTTCTATGACCTTTGTTGACTATTTGATGATCGTGATGTTGTCAGTAGTGTAAGTAGTGTATCTGCTGCCCTTACCAGTCGGCAGTGCTGCTGGCAGCAGTCATACAAACCACTAAAGATGCAAATCTCACTCTTGGCATGTGACAAAAAAGCAAAAATGACACATGATGTGGAATAGAAATCCATGCAAAAACAACCGCCATTAAGTGTGAGTCTCCGCTCAAATTTCTGAATTTCAGGGCACCGCACGAACCACACGATGTCTGGCGATGGGAACACCTCGTATTGATTCATGGTACACGTGTCCAACATCGAGATGTAGTCGGAAGGTTCCAACGCCATACTGAGCACAGACAAGGTCTACAAGGTATGAGTAAAGCCTCCTGTGGATGATGGGTCGGACAGCTCCATGTCCAGTTCTATATGCTCAAGAGTACCTGGTTGTCAATTATAAATGGACCTGAATTTGGAGCGGGCTTGGGTGTGCGGCAGGCAAGCTGGCTGGGTGTTGTGGGAGATCTGACCTGAGTGAATGGTGCGCGGCCTGATCCGAATCTGTAGTTGGTGTCTGGCCGAGGTGTGCAGCAGACAGATTTACCTAGGTGTGTGGTGGGCGACCTGACTTAGACATGTAGTAGGAGGCCTGACCCCGGTGTGTGGTGACCGGCCTGACCTGTATGTGTGTTGGACGGCCTGACCCGTGTGTGTGTTGGACGGCCTGACCCGTGTGTGTGTGTTGGACGGCCTGACCCGTGTGTGTGTGTTGGACGGCCTGACCCGTGTGTGTGTTGGACGGCCTGACCTGGATGTATGTTGGACGGCCTGACCAGTGTGTGTTGGGCGGCCTGACCTGGATGTGTGTTGGACGGCCTGACCAGTGTGTGTGGTGCGCGGCCTGACCTGGATGTGTGGTGGACGGCCTGACCTGTATGTGTGTTGGACGGCCTGACCCGTGTGTGTGGTGGGCGGCCTGACCCGTGTGTGTGTTGGACGGCCTGACCCGTGTGTATGTTGGACGGCCTGACCAGTGTGTGTGTTGGACGGCCTGACCTGGATGTGTGTTGGACGGCCTGACCCGTGTGTGTGGTGGACGGCCTGACCTGGATGTGTGTTGGACGGCCTGACCCGTGTGTGTGTGTTGGACGGCCTGACCCGTGTGTGTGTTGGACGGCCTGACCCGTGTGTGTGTGTGTTGGACGGCCTGACCCGTGTGTGTTGGGCGGCCTGACCTGGATGTATGTTGGACGGCCTGACCAGTGTGTGTTGGGCGGCCTGACCTGGATGTGTGTTGGGCGGCCTGACCCGTGTGTGTGTTGGACGGCCTGACCTGGATGTGTGTTGGACGGCCTGCCCCGGATGTATGTTGGACGGCCTGACCCGTGTGTGCTGGACGGCCTGACCCGTGTGTGTGTGTTGGACGGCCTAACCTGGATGTGTGTTGGACGGCCTGACCTGTATGTGTGTTGGACGGCCTGACCCGTATGTGGTGGGCGGCCTGACCTGTGTGTGTATTGGACGGCCTGACCCGTGTGTGTGGTGGACGGCCTAACCTGTATGGACGGCCTGACCCGTGTGTGTGTTGGACGGCCTGACCCGTGTGTGTGTTGGACGGCCTGACCTGGATGTATGTTGGACGGCTGACCAGTGTGTGTTGGGCGGCCTGACCCGTGTGTGTGTGGACGGCCCGACCTGGATGTGTGTTGGACGGCCTGACTCGTGTGTGTGTTGGACGGCCTGATCCGTGTGTGTTGGACGGCTTGACCAGTGTGTGTGTTGGACGGCTGACCTGATGTGTGTTGGACGGCCTGACCCGTGTGGGGGCGGCCTGATCTGGATGTGTGTTGGACGGCCTGACCTGTATGTGTGTTGGACGGCCTGACCTTGTATGGACGGCCTGACCCGTGTGTGTGGTGGACGGCCTAACCTGTATGGACGGCCTGACCCGTGTGTGTGTTGGACGGCCTGACCCGTGTGTGTGTTGGACGGCCTGACCTGGATGTATGTTGGACGGCCTGACCAGTGTGTGTTGGGCGGCCTGACCCGTGTGTGTGTTGGACGGCCTGACCTGGATGTGTGTTGGACGGCCTGACTCGTGTGTGTGTTGGACGGCCTGATCCGTGTGTGTTGGACGGCTTGACCAGTGTGTGTGTTGGACGGCCTGACCTGGATGTGTGTTGGACGGCCTGACCCGTGTGTGTGGTGGGCGGCCTGATCTGGATGTGTGTTGGACGGCCTGACCCGTGTGTGTGGTGGGCGGCCTGACCTGGATGTGTGTTGGACGGCCTGACCCCGGTGTATGTTGGACGGCCTGACCTGGATGTGTGTTGGACGGCCTGACCCCGGTGTGTGTGTTGGACGGCCTGACCCCGGTGTGTGGTGGGCGGACTGACCCGGATGTGTGTTGGACGGCCTGACCCGGATGTGTGTTGGACAGCCTGACCCCGGTGTATGTTGGATGGCCTGACCTGGATGTGTGTTGGACGGCCTGACCCCGGTGTGTGTGTTGGACGGCCTGACCCGGGTGTGTGGTGGGCGGCCTGACCCGGATGTGTGTTGGACGGCCTGACCCCGGTGTATGTTGGACGGCTTGACCAGTGTGTGTGGTGGACGGCCTGACCTGGATGTGTGTTGGACGGCCTGACCCGTGTGTGTGGTGGGCGGCCTGATCTGGATGTGTGTTGGACGGCCTGACCCGTGTGTGTGGTGGGCGGCCTGACCTGGATGTGTGTTGGGCGGCCTGACCCGGATGTATGTTGGACGGCCTGACCCGTGTGTGTGTTGGACGGCCTGACCTGGATGTGTGTTGGACGGCCTGACCCGTGTGTGTGTTGGACGGCCTGACCCCGGTGTATGTTGGACGGCCTGACCTGGATGTGTGTTGGACGGCCTGACCCCGGTGTGTGTTGGGCGGCCTGACCCGTGTGTGTGTTGGACGGCCTGACCTGGATGTGTGTTGGACGGCCTGACCCGTGTGTGTGTTGGACGGCCTGACCCGTGTGTGTGGTGGGCGGCCTGACCTGGATGTGTGTTGGACGGCCTGACCCGTGTGTGTGGTGGGCGGCCTGACCTGGATGTGTGTTGGACGGCCTGACCCGTGTGTGTGGTAGGCGGCCTGACCTGGATGTGTTGGGCGGCCTGACCCGGATGTATGTTGGACGGCCTGACCCGTGTGTGTATTGGACGGCCTGACCTGGATGTGTGTTGGACGGCCTGACCCGGATGTATGTTGGACGGCCTGACCAGTGTGTGTGGTGCGCGGCCTAACCTGGATGTGTGGTGGACGGCCTGACCTGTATGTGTGTTGGACGGCCTGACCCGTGTGTGTGGTGGGCGGCCTGACCCGTGTGTGTGTTGGACGGCCTGACCCGGATGTATGTTGGACGGCCTGATCTGGATGTGTGTTGGACGGCCTGACCCGTGTGTGTGTGTTGGACGGCCTGAACCGTGTGTGTGGTTTGCGGCCTGACCCGGATGTATGTTGGACGGTCTTACCCGGATGTGTGGTGGCCGGCCTGACCTGGGCATGTCATGTGGTGACCGGTTTGACCCGGGTGTGTGGTGGGCGGCCTGACCTGAGTTTGGAGTGCACATGCAGGAGGTCGGTGAGCCGGCGGATCACCACCCAGCCGCGCTGGTTGTCGAGCAGCGCGTCCAGACGCCGTCGCTCGGCGCAGTGTTCTGCTGCAGCTTGCTCGGAGGCCGGCACCGCGGTGCAGTTTGCGCCGGCTGCCGCCACCAGGTACACCACCAGCACGAACACGGGCATGTCCTTCTCCTCGAGCACCTGTGGCCGCCCGATCGACACTGAAGACACCGCTGCGGGGATCGGGGGGGGGTTCAACAGACAGCAGAATGGACCGACAAGGCAACACAAACAAGGCAAGAACAGTCTGGTCTCCGGTATGTGTAAGAAGGAAATGGGAGGATGTATCGGGCAAGCACGATGGAGAAAATAGAGAAAATAAACACTCGTGAAGCCAAGCTGCTTTCAAGCAAGAGCTGACGGATTGGCGCTAAAACGAAACGGTGTCTTACTATTTTTCCAGGTTCGTATAACGCTCACTGCTTACAAATACCAGATTGCAAACACACGGGCCAGACTCATTAGCAGTAAGCATGTATGCATGGAAGCTGAAGCAAGCTTGTTAACGGTGGAGAGCAGAAGCTCCGTCGTGGACCCCTGCTCCCCCGTCTCCTGTCATATAAAACTGCGAAAATGAGACGTCGGTTTGATTTTTCAAGATAACTCAAATCAAATGAAAATTCAAACTTTTAGTTCTTACCATCAGACCTGGCAAAGGCTCTCGGCTCCCGGCGCCCACGCCCGGCCTCTTCCTCACCGGCGAAGGTAGGAACCTTCGCCGCCCGACCTCTCCCTTCATTGGCTGTGCCCTCCCTTCCCGGTGGTCGGCTCGCTTCCTCAGCCGTCCCGGGGCTGACCTCGGAGGAGTGCACGTCAGCGGTCCAGTGGCCCAGGTGCTGAGTCCACACGTCCGTGCGCTCGATGTGCGCCTCCAGCTCGCGCCGCTCCCCCGCCAGGTTCTCAGTCTCCTGCTCCAGCATCGACACCAGCTTCTGATCTGGTCGTGGCGCGGCGCGCATCGCCTCCAGGGCCTGCCACCCGGGAGGATCCGGTCACACACCACCGCCACCGGGGCCTGGTATTCAGATCATACAACGTTACCTCGATGATTACTGGGACCACTGGTGGAACAGATTGGCGACGTTATATGACTAAAGCAATCAACGCGTTGTAAAAACCAATAACCAGTCGACGAACCGTGAGGGAAGCTGCCAGGGTTAGCAGTTTTCAGCACCAAGCCCGTCTTTATTAGTTTTACCACTGATAAAAACCAGTGGTACCACGATGCCAGGGTTAGCAGTTTTTACCACCAAGACTGTCTTTATTGGTTTTTACCACTAATAAAGCCAGTGTTTACCACCGTTATAAACCGACATGTCAAAACCGTTTTCACTGGTATTTTACAGGTAGTGGTCGTGTTAATATTTTGCATAATCTTTTTCCGATATATAAGACGTACTGTTTGTATTTCTAGTCGGGGGTCACGATTCACACAACTTGTATAATACGTAGAAATGGGAAAAATTAGAGCTGAAAATGTCACAGGAAGTGCAAACTCGGTATTACTTTGCCTCTATTCATCAGTTAGCTCAACGATATTTTTTTTCCGGTAAAAACTGGTAGTCACGACAAAAACTAGTTTTCTCATTCACCTGACGATAGTCACCTATCTGGACCCGGTCCAGTCACCGGACACCTGGTGGGTCACCGCCCGCAGCCGGATGACCTTATTAGCCTGACGATAATCATCTATCTGGACCCGGTCCAGTCACCGGACACCTGGTGGATCACCGCCCGCAGCCGGATGACCTTATTAGCCTGACGATAATCATCTATCTGGACCCGGTCCAGTCACCGGACACCTGGTGGATCACCGCCCGCAGCCGGATGACCCGACTCACCTGAGACTTTGTGCGCAGTTTTTCGGTGATTTGGTCCAGCTTGAGGCGCGCGAACGACGAGTGGTCGGAGAGGTTGGTGTCGCCCACCTCTGCACTGTGCCCTTCCTGCTGGTCGTCCGGGTGTGCTGTGGCGGCCGGCAAAACGTCGGCGTCACAACTATCGCCCACGTCACGCCGTAGCTGCCATCGCCAGCCGCCGGACCAGCGCCAGGCAGGTCAGCGAGCAAGCTCATTGACCATTGGCAGTGACCGGTTACAATAGTACACAAAATGCGGAAAATCTAGGTGCGCAGCTCTGTCGAAAAGAAGCTATGCATGTTGAAATCACCCTAGATCATGAAGCATGTAATTCACAATTAATTAATTACACAGTAACTGAGTTCTTATTAAAGTTTAAAGTAAAGTCATGAAATGGAAGTGGATTATAAGCATCAGTTGAAATGGCAGCGTGAAATATAATAACTTACAATTCATTATATTATTACGAGCATCAGGCTGCCAGTTCAACTACAATTCACTACTCATTCAGGTTAGAAATAAAACACTGTGCCAGAGTTCATAGTTATCATTCAGCTCATTGCACCCTCATTCAAGGTCCACTCAAATGAAATTCGATCATTAAACTCCGATATTCTGAGTTAATAAGGGCATTCACGATCAGTTCAAATTTAGATCCAAGGCCGACTTCCAGCATAAAAGGTGGAACCCCACATGCTAACTACGATTCATCCAACCCGCATACCGACTGTGGCATTGATGAAGTCGATGCCGGCCTCTTCGGCATCGAGCATCATCTTGTTGTAGAGCGGGCTGACCAGGAAGCGGTGGTAGTGAGTGTGCTCCAGCTGCGCCGCCACCTCCTCCTGCAGCTCGAGGAATATCTCCGGGCCGCGGTCACCGACCAGGAAGCTCTCGATCCTCTTCAGAGACACCTGACCGATGACAGGACAGGTGCAAACCTAAACTCTCATCCTTTTCAAGCAGTGCCCTAATTAATTTGCTGTATGAGTCAGCTGATGCATTGATTAAAGTCTTTAATTTTGATATGGCAGAGGTACTTAAAATACGATCATACAAATCCCATATTTACGCAAATGTACAGTATCATTTCAGCCCTGCTAGGTACACACCAACTTGTAGCTGGATTGTCTAATTATATATACTTTTACAATTGATGCCGGTGTCCCTTCATGTGGAATTTCTGCAATGTCGATTGTGGTCACGGGTCAAGGGAAGACGCAAATGGGAATCAAAACATTCATTTGGGATGCAAATATTTGTTCTGTCATTCTCCATCTACATTTTCATGCTTGGACACGTCCCCGTTCAGGGACGCCCGGCTGATGGCAGACTACAGTGGCCAAAACATACACCCCGGTACAACTTTGACCACAGCTGGACTACTCCGACGCGACCCGTTCAATCTCGAGACGGAGACCAAGACCGCCACCGGCATCACATCTCTCCGGCAGAGATCACAGGCGTCGTCTCGTTTGAATACCACACAGCGACCGGTGTCGTAATAAAGAAAATACACTAAATGGTGGCAATACGGCCTCAGCTGCTGAACACATTTTGTTTCCTTGTCATACATTCATAATTATGACCTGAATTTCTTCTATTTGAGGCATTTCATCCTGAATGCCTTGTCGAGGTGGCTCTAGGGACTTGGGTTCCATCGTCAGCACAACATATCACGCACACTCTGAGTCCACTACCCGATAACACACATGTAGAGCCGTCACGTTACGTACCGTCACGAGAGGCTGGCCACACCCTCCGTCCAGCTTCCCAACCCGCTTCTGTCCAGCGCCTCTCCGCAGACGGCCTATGAACCCCCGGAGTCACTATACCACTACACGGCGAGGCTACGTCATGACTTCGGTGGACTCGCCCCTTACTGGTTACTTCGACTTCAGGGATTTCAGCAGAGATACCTGCTGAAATCCCTGTACATGCCCTGCTTGTTTGCCCACTAGGATGGTGGACAAACAGGCCCACCAGCCCACCAGGCTAGTGGACAAACAAGCTTAGCAGATGATAGCGTTACACAGTACACCATGGCGCGCAGCTGAGCTTGTCTGTGACTAAGCCACCACTTAGTGATTGCCACGCCCCAGCGCCCAGTCGGCCGCCAGACACTGAGCGCAGCCAACAGGCCGTCCCGACACCGAGGTCAGGTGACGACACCGGGTCTGCGTGACGAACACTGTCCACAGGCTACTGATTGACCGAGGTCACGTCAGGTGACTGACACCGAGGTCAGGTGACGACACCGGGTCTGCGTGACGAACACTGTCCACAGGCTACTGATTGACCGAGGTCACGTCAGGTGACTGACACCGAGGTCAGGTGACGACACCGGGTCTGCGTGACGAACACTGTCCACAGGCTACTGATTGACCGAGGTCACGTCAGGTGACTGACACCGAGGTCAGGTGACGACACCGGGTCTGCGTGACGAACACTGTCCACAGGCTACTGATTGACCGAGGTCACGTCAGGTGACTGACACCGAGGTCAGGTGACGACACCGGGTCTGGGTGACGAACACTGTCCACAGGCTACTGACTGATCGAACCCGTCAGGCGACTGACACCGAGGTCAGGTGAAGACACCGGGTCTGGGTAACGAACACTGTCCACAGGCTACTGACTGATCGAACCCGTCAGGCGACTGACACTGAGGTCAGGCGACGACACCGGGTCTGCGTGACGAACACTGTCCACAGGCTACTGATTGATCGAGACCGTCAGGTGACTCACCTTATCCAGCCTCACCACGCCGTAGACACCAGCCAGGTACGTCTGGTAGATCTCGGCGCCGAGCGCGTGCAGCAGGTGCTTGCGGCACGAGCGCAGGTCCATGACGGCAGTCCAGAAGAGCAGCAGGTTCTCCTGGCCCTCAGACTCCAGGTAGCGGAGCAGATAGCGGCGCGCATACGCCGACTCCATGATGACGCCGAACGACAGCACCTGCAGCCCACAGGGCCAGATCCGCAGGCTAGGTAGGCGATGTGTACCGAGATATGTCGCCGGGTCTGACGGACGGGGCTAGATCCGCAGGCTAGGTAGGCGATGTGTACAGAGATATGTCGCCGGGTCTGACGGACGGGGCCAGATCCGCAGGCTAGGTAGGCGATGTGTACAGAGATATGTCGCCGGGTCTGACGGACGGGGCCAGATCCGCAGGCTAGGTAGGCGATGTGTACCGAGATATGTCGCCGGGTCTGACGGACGGGGCCAGATCCGCAGGCTAGGTAGGCGATGTGTACCGAGATATGTCGCCGGGTCCGACGGACGGGCCGAGTCAACTACTAAACATCAGACGGACAGGTCAAGTAAGCTTTACATGTCAAGTAAACTTTACTGGACAGGACAGGTCAAGCAAACTTTACACGTCAAATAAACTATCAGACAGGACAGGGGAAGTAAACTTGTCCAGATCATATAAATGTCCTAAAACTACTTTTTCATTAACTGTGCGAATGAAGAACGAAATTACTTCGAAATAATGCAATATGGGAAGAAAATACAGGATAGCTACTCGAGGATGAAAACTAGAATATGCCTTCAATTCAGTCACAATATTTATCAGTCATAACAATCATGACTGCCTACACTATGTATGTGGGAAAATGATGAAATCAGAAATAAGACAATGATGGAAGAATATATTTCCATTGAATGTAAATATCCAAGTCACATTGTAAATAATTTTACACTGGATCATACAGGAATGACCGAGTAAGCTATTACCAGGTCAGACAGGCGGACCAGGTCGGCTATAAACAGGTAAGACAGGGAACTTCAGTGTCATAGTCATAAAGTGTTCAAACTTAATAAGAGTTGCAGGACCTATCTGGGTTAAGCCCGCAAAGGGAAGGTATTATAAGCCTGGCCAAAAGATACTCAGCACCCCAACCAATACCACATTCTATATTCCAAAGGAACTAACCGCAAACATGTTACACACCTACTAATTAATACCACACCTACTACTACCTACCTATCTAGCCCTATTCACTTGATCCCGCATAACGCACACGTGGATCGAGTGCCCAACCAATAATTTTCAAACTCCATCCATGCTTGCTTAAAGGAGCCTGCACCGTGTACACCTGCTAGCATAAATATCACCCCATCCACCACGAATTATAACTGAAAAAACAAGATTGCCCAGCCTAAAAAATGTGTCCACCCTCTTTTTAAAAACATTCAATGAAAGACTCCCCACATCAACAGGCAGTATATTACATTGATCAACCACCCTTTCACTGAAAACCTGTTGTCGCTTAAGTGTCCTACACATTGACTTGTCTAACCTGAATTGATGACCCCTGTGATACTTTAAATGGAAGAGTATCATTCAGACTGACCTTATCTAGCCCTTCAGCGATTTTATATACTTCAATCATATTATTCCTTAATCTCCTATCCTTCAGTGAGTACATATCTAACGCCATAAGCGTTTCTCCATTCTAAGTCACCTAGTCTACTTATCAGTCCAGTGGCTTTGCGCTGCACTCTTTCTAGCACATCTATATATCCTTATAAGTAAGGGCTCCATGCCTGTACAGAATATTCCAGGTGGAATCGGACATAGGCTGAGCCGGGGCGAGCCAGAGCCACTGCACAGCCCGGGAGGCAGCGGCAGTTGTCGCCGCTGCCTCCCGGGCCAGTTCGGGACATGAAAAACAGTAATGAGCTTGCAATCATTCTTTAACAACTCCATTCATCTTTTGACTAAAAAGGGTGGGTAATTTGTCGGAGAAAAAAACCGTCTGGTTGACAAATACCCAGGACAAGACCATACTCCCGATCCCGGACATGACCCGACTGACTCACTTTCCTGCCGACCAGCTGCGGGTCGGCCGACTCACCTTCCTGCCGACCAGCTGCGGGTCGGCCGACTCACCTTCATGCCGACCAGCTGGGGGTCGGCCGACTCACCTTCCTGCCGACCAGCTGCGGGTCGGCCGACTCACCTTCCTGCCGACCAGCTGCGAGTCGGCCGACTCCGGCGACTCGATCTCGGTGAGGTAGCCCATGCCGCCGACGCTTTTGATTCGCTTTTCGCACTGGGTCTTCGCGTACGTCAACTGGTTTATGTAGCGCTTCAGATTGCGCGCCTTCGGACAGGGTTCGGTCTTTATCGCCAGTGTCGCTTAGCCGTCACACGACACAGGTGCTGGGGTCGGTGAACGTCGCCAGCTCCGAATCACGACAGGGGTCCCACGACAGGTGCTGGGGGTCGGTGACGGGCGCCAGCTCCGTATCACGACAGAGATCCCACGACACAGGTGCTGGGGTCGGTGACCGGCGCCAGCTCCGAATCACGACAGGGATCACACGACACAGGTGCTGGGGGTCGGTGACCGGCGCCAGCTCCGAATTACGACAGGGGTCCCACGACACAGGTGCTGGGGGTCGGTGACCGGCGCCAGCTCCGAATTACGACAGGGGTCCCACGACACAGGTGCTGGGGTCGGTGACCGGCGCCAGCTCCGAATCACGACAGGGATCACACGACACAGGTGCTGGGGGTCGGTGACCGGCGCCAGCTCCGTATCACGACAGGGGTCCCACGACACAGGTGCTGGGGGTCGGTGACCGGCGCCAGCTCCGAAATACGACAGGGGTCCCACGACACAGGTGCTGGGGGTCGGTGACCGGCGCCAGCTCCGAATTACGACAGGGATCACACGACACAGGTGCTGGGGGTCGGTGACCGGCGCCAGCTCCGAATTACGACAGGGGTCCCACGACACAGGTGCTGGGGGTCGGTGACCGGCGCCAGCTCCGAATTACGACAGGGATCACACGACACAGGTGCTGGGGGTCGGTGACCGGCGCCATCTCCGAATCACGACAGGGGTCCCACGACACAGGTGCTGGGGGTCGGTGAACATCGCCACCACACGCTCAACAGACCAACACTCTAACCCGCAACAGCCGCCTTGGAAGAGTTCAGTGGCCCAGGGAAGTGCCTGAGGAATATATGTGCCAAGTGTGAGCGCAGGCGTTCTGGGGTTGCCAGGCCAGTGCTAGGTGGTTATCAGTCAGGTGTAACTACATAGAAACAATAGTACCCTCCCGATATTCGATTTTAAAGAAAGCTGCGACGTCGGTTTTTCACTGGGGAAAGTGGATTATCTTTGGACGATCTCTTGGACAAGCCCTGTGGCACCGTTCTACATCGATGAAGGCGATTTTTTATCCTTTCCCCTCCTTGTTCCATTCCCACGGCGCGCTCCGTGCCCCCTGCACGTGGAACTGATCTGGAACAGGATGCCTTTGGAGGCGCTCCGTGCCCCCTGCACGTGGAACTGATCTGGAACAGGATGCCTTTGGAGGCGCTCCGTGCCCCCTACCCGGGGAACTGATCTGGAGCAGGATGCCTTTGGAGGCGCTCCGTGCCCCCTACCCGGGGAACTGATCTGGAGCAGGATGCCTTTGGAGGCGCTCCGTGTCCCCTACCCGGGGAACTGATCTGGATCAGGATGCCTTTGGGGGCGCCCTCCCCGGAGAACTGATCTGGAACATGGCCCCTTTGGAGGCGCTCCGTTCCCCTCCCCGGGGAACTGACCTGTAGCAGGTCACCCTTGGAGGCGCTCTGTGGCCTCCGGTCGCTGGTCAGCTTCATACCACGATCCCGCTTCAGATTATTAATGGTGGTGGCCTGCATGATCTCTGTGACGATGTTGAACCTGAGGAGGGGGAACGTAGATCTTCTCACAGCTGGTGCGTTCCACGGTAGATCGACCAATGCACTTCACCTCATAAATTTTGATTGAGACCAAAATTTGTTCACATGGTAGTCTCTGGCTCTGAATACGGCTGTGCAAATTTCAGCTCAATTCGACCAACAGTTCTTCAGCTATAGCCTCGGGCATTATGATTAGGTCACATAGCATGGGCTGGTTTGACAATGGGTATCTCATTGATAAGAACCAGAAACGGTGGCAAATGAAATATACTTCAGAAGAAAAAGGATCAACTGAAACCTTCCCGAAATAAAATATTAATATATCCTACATTGGACCTTTGCGACCCCATGACCTCGTGACCCCGTGCCCTCTCGTGACCACTAGCTCATCAAATTTGATACATTTGACGGCGGAAACATAAGTGAGCATGATTTGTGTTGACCAAATATAAAATAAAAAATGCGTTCTTCTTATAAATACCCGGTATGGCCGTCTGCTCATGACTTTTCCGATTTTGCGTTTTCCGGGTAGTACAGATTTCGTATCAGCTTTCTTCCATTGGAAAACTACATCAGATAGAACAATGGCATACACACATGTGATTGGAAAACGTTTTCATAAGAAAAACATCCATACCTTTTTAATGTATATCTTGTCGTTCCTTTAAAAGCCATCACGAATTTCAAGGTCACCAATTACCGATAGATCACCCGTGGGTTTGTCTACCCGTGGTTACGCAATTGTATTTCGAAACAACCGACATGCATTGAATAACATCAAACATGGGAACAACGCATCCCGACCCCACTAAAGCAGGTTTTATTACCTACATATTAAATCTGGCGCGGTAGGTAGGTACCAATAACAAATATGAGGATCACCTTGTGTCAGCAATCAAGTGTCAGACAGGTTTATCATTTTGTGCTAAAGAAAAAGCATTACGTCTCTGTGGACTGCTAATGACTGTTTTGAAGGCAAATAAAAGTCGAGGTGTTTGTCTCGCGTATGTCTTCCCTCTCACACCATCGCTCTCACACCTCCGTACATATATCCGTACTCTCCATTTGTGCATAGCTCAATACTCCCCAGCCCGGTGGCGGTTCCGAGGGAGATAAAGGCGCTGGCGTTGATGACGGCGAACAACAGAGGGATTGACATGGGGGAGGAAACGATAACAGGCTTGACAGAGCCGGAACAGCGTACGACCCAGTTTTGGAAAACGCCTGGGAA
This sequence comes from Ashinkailepas kermadecensis, assembly GCA_034440615.1. NCBI lineage: Eukaryota > Metazoa > Arthropoda > Thecostraca > Neolepadidae > Ashinkailepas > Ashinkailepas kermadecensis. The sequence continues at coordinate 44,341 of JAOTOM010002769.1, read as the reverse complement.
AAGAGGACGTAGTGAATTTTTCGATGTGCATAAGCGCTACAAGCAATGATCATATTCACTGTGTCGATCCTTCTCGTCACCATACAAAGCGAAAAAAAAAATATTGCTGAAGTATTGGTAAGCCTCATTGAAGACGTGAGCGATCCCCGCATTACCAAAGGTGTGGTTTTTGGTGTTAAATTTCCAATTTGACATCTTTCGAAATATTTTTTAATGTCTTAAATTTTTTAAAGATTTTTTCCCCTCAAAATCAGTGTCGGAAATAAAAAGGATAAACCGAAATAAAACTTGATGCAAACAAAACTCAGAACTATGGCAGGCTTAGAAGAACAAAGCATGCCAAAATAGAAGATATAAAATTAATCTTGAAGAAATGCTTGAACTCAAAATTGACTTTCACTAAATAAATATGTTTCGTTGGCTGCTGGCTATCTGTACCTGTTCAGAAGTTTCTGAAATATGTCATACTGAAAGCCCTACAATTTTCTGAATGTAAATGAAATTTCGAAATTAACTCATTAAAAAATTACAGGTGAAAAAAAATATCCTACACCAAAGCGATGACCCAGAACGAGTTCTTTCAGATGTGGTCTTAAAATCATCTGTCAATTGATATTTACTATCTCAAAAAGTCATCTCCGGGAAATCCAAACCATTTGACACGTTTTTTCTTACCATATTTGATGCAAATGCATTGTATTCACCAGAAATCACAGAAAAGGCCTGAAAAAAGGTATAGTTGACCCCTCGCGCAAAAATATAAGATTTATAATTTTCCTTTTTTCGGAATTTCCGATAATTTTTGGACATTTCCTTAGGTGCCCACTAACCCAGATTCCATGTTCACCCCAAAATCCGATTTCGGCGAACTTCGAAATGTACGCCGTTTGTACCGATTTGGTACTCAAAGCCAAATCGACGCCATTTGAACTGATTTCGTTTACCTAACATATGTACCATTGTGCAGTGGTGTCCCATGCGCAATGTCCACATGAGCAGTGTCCCAAGAACGTAAATAATGAAGTCATATTAAGGTTGTGAAAATGATGTCTCCGGACACAGCCTACGTGCACCGTGACAGCAAAGAGTGGGTTGAAATAGGTGTTCGACTGTACGTTGATGTAAATGATGCTCTGCAGGTGGAAAAAAGTACTTCTTGTTGTGATGTTAGCATGTCGAATATGGTCAGACTGCATCGCTGTCACGATTAATGGGATTGAATACATGTTGCAAGTGACCACCAGTTTTGCTGAAGTAAATTTACGCCGTTACACGAAAGTATGCTACGACACTATGGTGAGCATAAAATGTTCAACCCTTGTTAAGGAAACTACAAGAGCTACATTGGAGAGCTACAAATGTTTAAGTTGTAAAAACAAATTCTATCATCTGACGTTATTTCATTGTTCTATCCCATCGTTGTTCTATAGTGCACTGCTTAATGCAGTGCAGTAATGTGCAATATTGTGCAATATGCAGGAGGTGTCCAAAACGTGAACAATGAAACCACAGGAAGCTTGCGAAATTTGCTTGTTTTCGGGGATATGCTATATATACCGTGACAAAAACGCGTGGGTTTGCATTACGATAGGGATTACACTGTACGTCCGTGTAAATGATGTCTACATGTAGAATGAAGGCATAATTGTACTTCTTGTTGTAAGGCCAGCAGTTTGACATGGCCAGTTCTTTCGATCACCAGACCACCAGATCTTCCGCGGTAAAATTACTTCGTCAAACTTAGATAAGCCTATCAGTGACCTATCGGTAATTGGTGCCCTTGAACTTTGTGAAGTTTATTAAGGCAAACTATAAGACCTACATCAATACGTTTTAAATCTTTTCGATAAGAAAACGTTTTATATCACCTGGTTTTACTTCATCGTCCGTTCCGCTGTAGTTGTCCAATGGAGGAAAATTACTCAAATCCGTCCATTCCGAAAATCGCAAAATCATAAAAATCCATGAAGAACGGAAGCCTATATGTGATATTTAAAAGCAAAACGCATTAAAAAAAAAAAAACATTATTTGACAGCCAAATTATGCCCGTTTGTATTTCTGCCGTCAACTTTATCAATTTCAATGGGCTAGGGGTCACAGGTCACGAGGTCACGAGGTCAAACGTGAGAAATGTTGATATTTTATCACGGATGTTTTCTTTCATCATTTTTCTTCTCAAAGATGCATAATATGTCACATTTCCCCTTCATTATCGATATGATATATATATATGTATATATATATATATATATATATATATATATATATATATATATATATATATATATATATCGCTAAATATATCCTTGTTGTATGACCTCAAAATACTGCCGGAGGCGATAACTCCGAAACCGTTAGTCGGATCGGGCTAAAACTTGTTCAGGTGTGTTCAGAGAATAAGACTATCCTGTACCCAAATTTTGGTCCAAATACAAAATTAGTGAATGTAAAAATTGAGAATATTTGGTCGGTCTACCATGGAATGCACCAGCTATTCAAACAGGGCCATCGGTGAAGCATGCCATCTTCCCATTCCCCTACTGCTACGGTGTGCCCGGGCTCCCTCACAGCGTAACGCCAGCTGTACCCACTATTGCCGACTATACAGCGCCTGCATCCAACTGAAGCCGGCTTCATCATTCAATGCAGAACAGGGAACACATGCTGACTACGGTAGCACATTTTCACATTGCACATTTGTGTTCTACGCGCTTCACGTCCATCTGCCTCCTTCACATCCCCTCACACCTGATGTGTTTGAGCTCGTCGACGTCGTTGCTTTCCTGAATGATGCGGATGAAGTCCTCGTAGCTGGCAGCGTATGTGTAGGTGCGTCGGTGTAGCTCACGCCACAACTGGTGGTGGTGCACATACTCGTACACCTTCTGGTTGATGAAGTCAGGATCACACAGCAGGTCCACCGTTGGCTGTAGCACTGCAACAGGTCCGGATCACACAGCAGGTCAACTATTGGCTGCAGCACTGCACCATGTCCGGATCACACAGCAGGTCAACTATTGGCTGCAGCACTGCACCATGTCCGGATCACACAGCAGGTCAACTATTGGCTGCAGCACTGCAACATGTCCGGAGCACACAGCGGGTCAACTATTGGCTGCAGCACTGCAACATGTCCGGAGCACACAGCGGGTCCACCGCTGGCTGCCGCAATACACGATGCCTATGTCACAATAAAAACACAAAGTGTAGTTCAGAAGGGGCGAATGATCCAGGGGGTGAGGCTCATAAAATATACTTTCAGAAGGTCTATCTTGAGAATATTTACGTTCAGATCTATTTTCAGAAGATCTACTTTGAGAAGGATATGTTCATAAGATCTACTTAGAGCTAGAAATGTTCACGAAATCTACTCCCATGTCTAAATGTTAATAAGATTTACGAAGAAGCCCTCAATGTTCACAATATCTACTTAGAGGTAGAAATGTTCACAAGATCTACTCCAAGGTCAGAATGTTCAGAAGATCTACTAATAGCTGGAGATGTTCAAAATATCTACTCCCAGATCTGAATGTTCAGAAGATCTACAAATAAGCCTCCAATGTTCAGAAGATCTACTTCCCAACGAAAATGTTCGGAAGATCTACTTCTCAATGCAAATGTTCAGAAGATATACTGATATCTGGAAATTCCCAGTCTACTCAGAGGACGGAATATTCACGAGATCACTCTAGAGCTTAAATGTTCAGAACTACTCTTAGCCCTGAATGTTCAGAAGATCTACTCTCAATTCTGAATGTTTAGAAGATCTACACAGAGGAGGAAATGTCCACAAGATCAAATCTTGAGTCCGATTGTTAAAAAGATCTACTCTCAGGTCTGAATGTTCAGAAGATCTACTAAAAGCTGGAAATATTCACAAGATCTACCCTCTATCCCGAGTTCCAAGCAGCTATCGCTAGGTATCGCTAGGTAGCAGAACGGCCTAGGTATTATCGCACAGAATAAGGGATGGATGTCATGAGATTGAACGTTGAAGGACAGGTAAAACTATTTCTCGCTAGAAGGCAGGATGATGCCATTGAATACGCGCTTAGTGTGCTGGCATTGTTAGCTTCCCTGCAGACATCGGCAACCGGCCACCTTCACGTGGGAAACTGATATGCGACGCAGTGGCGGATGGAGAGGACGAACGCATTGTGCAGACCTATTTGTATCCGATTTCACGGTTAGGTTGAAATGTGCATTGCACTGTAATATTCTGGCAATCTTTGCATTTTATCCACCTGCCACATGGCGGCTGGTCATCTCCTTGCAACGCCATTGACCAGTTGTCTGGGGGAGGGACAGAGAAAGCGCAGCGTCTGTGGCGCGCCAAAGTTGCTGTCGCCGCGCCGGCTGCGAGTCTGCAGCGGAGTGTGTTCCCCACGTCCTGCGACGCCGCCGGAGCTGTCGGCCACGCTGTCAGCAGCGAAGTGTGTTCCCCACGTCCTGCGACGCTGCCGGAGCTGTCGGCCGCGCTGCGGCGGATGGGATCGTCACGCGCGTGCGGTGCCGACAGCAATACAATAGCCATGCTTAAGATGACTTTTGCTGTTATTAGACCACAGCTACTGCGTGTAATTAATTGTAGCATTGTAAACTGTGACCTTCCGTCATCATGGAATACCACTACAAAAGTGCCGATAGATCAAGGGGGCGACGATGCTTAACAGTGCAACTACTGACCAATATCGATATTGCCGGTCGTGGCTAAGCTTCGTGGACGTGTAGTATGCACATAACTGATGCAATGTTGTCTAGTCAGCATATTTTATGCCCGCAGCAATATGGTTTCCGCCCCGGCCTATCTACGGAGGCGGCAGTGCTTGATGCTGTTATGTATGCGACTAGCAATGTTGACAAAGGCATGATGACGTCACTAGTTACCGCAGACACCTCACAAGCATATGACAGCGTCGAGCACGGCCTCCTGGAGAAGCTATGGTGGTACGACATCGACATCCAGTGGTTCTCCATGTGACTCAGCAATCGCATTGAGTATTTCAAGCATTATGAGGCCATATCGGCGACGTATGGAATGGTACAGGACTCTATGCTGGGCCCTGGGCCCTGTGCTCATCCTATTCACCAACGACATGCCACAAACAAAAGTGTCATGTACGCCGATGGCACACAGCTTTTTCTACGCAGGTTGGATGTCAAATCGCTCTGTACTGAAAAAAACGGATCGAAACCACCATGGCCTCTACAATAAATTAGTATGGACAAAATAGGCTAAAAATAAACCACTCAAAGACAAAGTATTATTCTGAAATTAAGGCGTCAAGTGATAGATAACAATTACTCCGCATACTTTGTGGTTCGGTTCCACCCGAGTTCGCTGTAGGGCACGATACACACACGAGGAAGTCTGAACGATAACTGTATTGGGCTTGCATCGCTCAGCTAAGGGGGCGACCGCGGCGACATCTACTGGTGGCTAACTCAACCACTACACCCCCTCACTAGTCATTACACATTAAGCTGTGCAATGCACTTATGTGTGATGCGATTGAACAAAATTATTATTGCTTCTGCACCAAAATACTTAAACGGCAGATTTGAGCCGAGCAAAAGTAAACGACATTTATATCACAAGATGCCACCCTCCACGCACACATTACGGCCTCATCCCCTCACCAGTCCAGCTGCGCACAACACATCACTTCTATGAGGCGCTGTGGACGCCGGCGCAAACGATCAGATCGCCGCGGCGCACCCACGGCGGCGGTCGGCGGTAGTGCCGGACGCGCAGGCTGGGACGGAGGAGGATGTAGCACCGCAGCCGGCGACGACACCGACTCGACCTCGTCCGGCGTAGCGTGGGCGTATCGCTGACGTAGATGACGTCTGTTCCGTGCTAATACTCTCCCACCTGGCAGACGGACGAAGTATCGACGGTGTCCCGTAACCTCGGTTACGGGACTCTGACCACCCCATCGATCCCATTTGCCAGTAGAGGGATTTTGCAGCGCCACCTGGCTGCCGACCTGAAGCCCCGGTAGATCGCGCGCGCGCTGGTTGTAGTGGGCCTCCATCCGGTCCCGGTGAGTAGCGGCAGCAGCTTCAGCATCATCGGCGGTGCGCTGCCAGCACGCTGCGAAGCAGTCTGTGTACCGGCAGCATGTTCCGTACGGGATGTCCGAACAAGATTTGTGCTGAAGACGGCCGTCCGGCCCGCGCCGGACGGCCGTCCGGTCCGGGGAATTACAGTGCTGCAGCACACCGCGCACCCATGCGTCCGGATCCGGAGCTGGGGAGTGCTCGTCCCAGCATCGTCTGATCAACGTTGACGTGTGCTTCACGGCAGCCTCCGCCCGTCCGTTTGACTGCGGGTAGTGGGGTGAAGAGACGCGATGCTGCACAGCCCATCCTGACAAGAGAAGAAGAACCTTGGGTTCTTCTACGACGCATTCAACCGCTAGGTTATATAGCGTCGCCAACCTCCCACGCCGATTGGTCGCGGGTGGACTCTGTAAATGCCGTCGGTTGAGATTCGAACCCACAATCTTGCGATCAAGAGTCCAACGCTCTACCAACTGAGCTACCGCCCCCCCCCCCATCGTGACAGGAACTTCTGGAACAGTCGGGCGGTGAATTGTGGGCCACCGTCAGACCAGAGGATCTCCGGTACGCCGGCGATGCAGAATATGCCCGTAACTCTGTCACAAGTCTGGCCGCAGTCGCATTGGTGCCAAGCGTCCGCACCATCTGCCAGCTAGAGTATGGGTCCACTGCGACGATGAAGTACTGCCCAGCGTACTGACTTAAATCAGCACATAAGTGCTGGAAGGGACGGCTGGCGGACTCGTGATGCCGGTACGCCTCTCTTTGGAGGGACGGCAGATCTCTTTGGCACGGCCGGCAGGTCCTGGTGATGTGTTCGATGGCCAGGTCTATTCCTGGCCAATATACGATCTGACCAGCCCGGCCCTTGGTCTTCTCTTTATCCTGGTGACCGCGTGTAACTCACGCAGAGCTGAGCACCTGAGAGGTCTGGGGATGACGAGGCGGCAGCCGCATACCACCAAGCCGTCGTCGACTGTGAGACGGTCGTGCACCGCCTAGTAGGGGCGCAGAATTGTCGGCAGATCGGATTTTTGTGACGGGAAGCCGTCGAGCACCGTCTGCAACATCAAACGTGCCTCCTCGTCTCTGTCGGCCGTCACAGACGAACCTCGTCCAGTCGTATGTCGGTGTTTGACTTTGTGATCTCGTTGCTGATTATTGTGGACACCGACACGGCGTCGTCATGTTCGGCAAGCTCGTCTTCCTTTGGAGGACCTTGTTTTGGCGCCCTGGATAGCGCGTCTAGGCCTTGGTGATCCTTCCCTCGCCGCCAGCTTGCAGTCAGTTGCCACTCCATCAGCTTCTCTCGTAAGCGCTGTAGATGGAGATTTTATATCTCGTCTAAATTTTTAGAATTGAGGATCGGAATGAGCGGACGGTGATCCACTAACCGATCAAGATGCTGCAACCAACCGAGGAAAAGGCGGCATTTGCGGCACGCCCATGCTACCGCCAGTAGCTCTAACTCGATAGTGGCGTATCGAGTATCTGCGTCCGACAGGAATCGCGAGCCGGCTTGTACTACACGCCATGTGCCATCTGGCTGTTTCTGCTGCAGCAGAAAGCCCAGCCCTTTGAGCCGACTGGCGTCTGTCAACAACATCGTTGGGCGCTTCGGGTCGTAATGTGCCAGCGTGCGCACTGACGACAAAGCGGCACGTGCGTTTTGGAACGCCACATGACACTCGTCCCAACTAAACGTTCTCCTGGTACTCAACAGGTGGCGGAACGGCTCCAGCAGCTCTGCCGTCTCATCGGAGAAAGGGGCGACTTGATTGACCAGGCCGAAGAAACGGCGTAGATCTGTAAGAGACTGTGGCGCTGGGAATGACGCTATCGCGCTGGTCAGATCGGGATCCGGCACGTAGCCATCCTCAGAGACGATGAAGCCGGCGAACTTGACTGACTTCTGCATGTGCTGAACCTTGGTAGGATTTATAGTTACTTGGCGGTCCCTGCAGCGGTCTAAGAACCGCTTGACCCTTTGCACGTGGTCCTCTTTTGTCTTGCTGTAGACGATGACGTCATCCACCAGTCGCTGGATACCGTCGATCCCACTGAAGCATTCATCCATCCTGCGATTGTAGTGCTCGGATACCGACGATATGCCGTACGGTGCTCGGCAGAAGCGGTACTGGCCGAAGGGCGTCATGAATGTTGTCAAGTGACGGCTGGACCCTCCAGAGGGCACTGATGATACCCCTTTGCAGCGTCAAAGACACTGAACCATCTAGCCTCTGATGCGGCGATTGATGCGACACATTCCGCCGGCGTACTGACTGATATCTTTCCCGGAGGACCGATGCATTCAGCTTCGGCAGATCGCGGCAGATACGAATTCCACCACATTTCTTCGGGGCCACTACAATCGGTGCACACCACTCAGTCGGCTCAACGACTGGTTCGATTATTTTTTTCCTGCTGCAACTTGTCAAGTTCACTTCGAAGCGGTTCTCGATAGGCATACGGGATACGACGTGGTGCTCTGATAGCAAACGGAATTGCGCCCTCCCTCAGTTTAATTTTGAAAGGATCTCCTGGCATGGCCCGCACAACTCCATCGAGCACGTCAGGGTACTCATTCAGTGGTGCAGACACAACAGAGTCAGCTTCTCGTGATGCCAGCAATACCGCACTAGCTGCGCAATGGTGGCGCACTGCATTGTACTGGGAGCGACGAGTCCCTGGTGACGGCGACCGTGAAGACAGGCACGGCCTCTCGGAGATGGCCAACTCTACCTGTTCGGCCTCCATTGCGGTCACGGCCGTAGATTGCGTGCTGATTTGTAGCGGGTAAGTATCAGGTACAACATGCAGGCCCCGCGTCGTGCGCCAAGAGAGGATCAAACCCTTGACGCCTCTGATAATATGCACATCAGTCACGGTAACGGGGCCTAGATGGATCCGTACAGGCAGGCGACCCACAGAACGCGCCGTTCGCCCATCGACGACCGTCGGGTGCGCAGTTGGGTGCCTCAAGTTATGGTTGTTATGTCCAATACGGGCCGCAAAATCTAGCCCGGCGACAGTGACATCTGCTCCTGTGTCAGGGAGCGCCTTAATGCGGCTGCATTGCATTCCTGATTCGGAAGTGACATCCACCATTACCCTGGGGGCCGGCACGACCGATACACACGCGAGGGTTATGGTGGACGCGACAGGTCTCCGTGACACACGAGATCTGCATTTAGCGGCAGTGTTCTGTCTCACCACATTGCAGACATTGTCTGTCCAGAGCAGGACATCGCTCGGACCACCGGTGGTCGCGCCCGCATCGTGGGCAGTCTTCGATGTATGCCGGCTGGCATCCGCTGCCGCCGGCTTTCAACGCGCTGCGCCGTCCTGAGTCCCGCTCTTCCCAGAGCGGCAGGACCACCCGGCTCGGTTGTTTCGCCGGCGGTGCGGAATCGGCGTCTCTGCCGCGCCCCAGGCCGGGCCTCCGGACCTGGCCTGCCGCGCGGCACCCGAGCGGCGGCCGTCGCTGCGGCACGCTGCTACGGCTGCGCCCGTGATCTCGCTGGCGGCACGTGATGCGGCCTCCTCGGATCTACAGATGTGCATAGCTTGCGCCAATGAGAGTTTCGGGATAGCACACAGCTTTTTGATCGTGTCTATGTCTCGCAGACCGATCACGACATGATCACGTATTAAAGACGAAATGCTTTCGTAAGTCAATCGCACGTAGCACAAAAACCACACCGACTGCTGATTTATCTTAAGTCCGTCAAAAAGTCATCAAATGACTCACCCTCATGCTCCTCGCGAAGATTGAATCACCACCGTTGTAACACTTCATTGATCTGCAAGTGCATATGCTTGTAATTGATCCAAAATCACTGACATATCATTTCGATCACTGTCGGCGATATCGAGATTTGTAGAGACTTTCAACGCCTCATCAGATAAACATGACCGTAGCACGGCCATCTGTACCGCCGTCGGTTGCGTGTTTAGTCCAGATAACAGGGCGAAGTCGTCCCATCTCATACGCCATGTCTTGAATCTCTCCCCGCGGTCTGTCGCGAAGTCGAGCTTCTCTGGTTGCGTAGCTTTCGAAAGTCATCCAATGTCTCTGGGGCCAACCACAGGCAAATGCTGCTGTTCATGTCGAGCATCCTGCTCCGGCTGCGTCATGGTTCGGTTCCGCCAGAGTTCGCTGTAGGGCACGATACACACACGAGGAAGTCTGAACGAGAACTGTATTGGGCTTGCATCGCTCAGCTGAGGGGACGACCGCGGCGACATCTACTGGTGGCTAACTCAACCACTACACTTTGGAAACTCAGAAATAAAACTGTTACATTGCGTTATCGGTGTCACCCTGGATGATTGCCTTTCCTGGGAGCAGCACATTGTGACCATCATGCGCTATTGCTATTGCATTCTATTTTCCACAATTTCCTGTGCAGCAAACGACCTGCGCCAAGAGGTGCCGAATATACATATTTATATATTTATATATATATATATATATATATATATATAAAATTTGCAACGTATCTTATCTATGTATGTACTTGAACATTTCTCAGCATATAACACAGTTTTATTTACCATTGATGTGTTATCGAATGACCCGTTCATATGAACAACTGGCAGGGTTCCAATTTTGATATCCCACGGATGTCGAGAATAGCCCGTTTTATTTGGCATATCGCTTTTATCCTACAATAGACCAAGAGGCCTAACATCCTAGCCCGAGGCCCAACATCTACTGTCGTTATGTCGATGATATTTTCCTGGATGTGAGAAACGAACCACACCTTTGTCAACTCCAAAGCGCGCTTAAGTCCGAGTCTCCACTCAATTTTACCACCGAAGTCAGGAACTTCAACTGAATTAACTTTCTAGATATTGACATCAGTCGTACAAACGGCACACTTAAGACAAGTGCATCTGAAGAAAACCAATGTAGGCCAATGCCTCAATGCCAACAGCGAATGTCCCGACCGCTACAAGTTAAGCGTCGTCAGGGCATTCGTGAGACGGGCCCTCAATTATTGATCAGACTGGCGGTCCATATTTGTGTCCCGCTGCGAGTATTCGAGCTCCGGCACTTTTTTTTGGGTCGTACGCAATTTTTTTTTAAAGGCATCTAGTGCTATGTCTGGGGCTCCAGAGCCATTCTACTCGTTCGGACATTTCTTTTGGTGACATAACTCTTTATTTTGGATGGCTCCGGCTCATCTTTTTCAGGTCACTATGTAAATTTTGGGGGCCACGCCGTCCATATTTGGGGCCCTCAACGCCAATTTTTTGGAGCGTGGACGGGAATATTTCATGCCTTGACTTGAATTTTTGAGACTGCCGACGGAAATTTTGGGTCCCGAGCGCGATATTTTGGGGAGGGGCTTGTGGGAAGTTCGCAGGGCGCGTCGTTCTTAGCTGGGGTCCCAACACGATTTTCGTGGGCCCCGGTGCAAAATTTCCAGCTCCGGCTCATGTTTTCTGGGGTCTGTTTCATTTTATGGAGCCCCCTGCGCGAATTCTGAGAGCCCTGGTGCGAATTTGTGGGGCCCAGCGCGATTTTCGAGGACCCTGGCACGATTCTTGGGAGCCCATCCCTCTCAGGATGGAGGCGGGGGGGAATTCATCCTTTGGTACGCCACTGCGACTGCTCAACGATTTTTTTTTGTCAGGCGATGGCACCCTTCAAAATATAATTACATTTCGGACCTGTTCTTAATATTCCGGTGCTCGAGTCGATTCGATCGAGTCGCAGTGTGATTTTTCGGGGTAGAGTTATATATTTCCTAAGCCCCCTGCACAATAATTTTGGGCCCCAGTACGATTCTTCGGGCTCCCGGTGCGGTTTTTCTCAATGGCTTGGCACGATTTTTTCCGGTGTCCGACGGTTTTGGGGGGGTCACTGACGCGATTTGTGAGGCCGCAGAGTGACCCTCTGTGTAAGAATTGAGTTGTGGAGGGCAGCTGCGACCTTTGTGGCCCAGACGCGACCTTTTGGACTACCAGTGTGATTCTCAAGGGCTGCGACGCGACTTTTTTTTTGGTCCAAGTGCGATTTATTGGGCCCCGGTGTCATTTGTTGGGATGCCTAGCGCGCTTTTTAGCGGCCTCGTCTCGACACCCAACGTGATTTCCATGGGCCCCGGCCAGACTTTTTGGGTTCTGAACGCTATTTCGGGGGCGCCGGCCCGACCTTTCGAGGCCCCCAGCGTGATTTTCAGGGACTCCGGCGTGACTTTTTTGGGGCCTGGGTCCCACATTTTGGAGCGCCCAACATCCTTCTTAGTGGTCACTGAGTGATTTTCAGGGGCCCCAGTGCGATTTTGGTGCCCCGGCGACATTTGCAGGGGCCGCCGCGACATTTTGGGCCCTCAATGTGATTTTCAGAGACACCAGTGCAAATTTTTTGGGCCCCAGCGGGATTTTTAGGGGGCCGGCGTAATTTTTTCAGCACCCAGATGCGATTATTGGGGCCCCACTATCTCTCAGTGGGGGGGGGAGGGAAACTGCAGCGTTTGCCAGGGGTTGGTTGGTTATTGGTTTTACGACACGTCGACCGTTGAGTCATGTAGCGTCGCCAATCTCTCACGCCGATTGGTCGCGGGCGAAGAGTAGCGACAGGTGAGACTTGAACCCACAACCTTTCGATTGTGAGACGAGCATCTTACCCCTAGACCACTCGTTTGCCAGGGGGAAGGGGGTAGTGTCGCCTGGGGAAGGAAAAACCGAATGAACATTCCACCACGTTACACATCTTGCCTTTTTTACAAAGGCATCTAGCTTCATCTGTCTTTTCATTTTAGCAACATCGAAGAAAAGACCGCAAATGAATATTTAGCTCTCGTCACTTGTCATCCGGCCTGGCTCGCGTCGCACCGCTCCTCTACGTTGTGCGTAAAAGTCTAGGTCATGTTTTCGTGATACCATCATTAATGGACCAAATTTCTGGCTTTGTAGCGTGAATTTGTCGCGGAAACATTTCACATTTGAGCCTTCCTCGTCGCTTTGACCTCAGCATAAGTGCTGACGAATTGCCACCATTTTTCTTCGTGATAAAAATGCATCGTTCCAAGGAAAGATCACCTCTGCTACCTGAACTATACTAAGATTTGTTTTTGTTTCCTTTCTCCATTGAACCTCACTTTGACTAGGTGGGATTGTCTTACTCCACTAGGTAGGATTTCACGGCACTAGATGGGACGCATCCCACCAAGCTAACATGTTAGAGGAGGCCCTGCACGGCAGGGAATTTCATAATAATTGCATAATACCTAGACCCTGCTACCTAGCGATAGCTAGCTGAACTTATAGCTACTCACAATAGCTGAGCAGATATTGTGAACATTCCCTCATCTGAGTAGATCTTCTGAACATTCAGAATTGATACTAGATCTTCTGAACACATTCATTTTCAAGTATATTTGGTGAAAATAGAGCTGAAAGTAGATCTTGTGGAAATAGATCTTCTAAACGTAGATTTCCTAAACATGGCCCATCTGAAAGTAGACCTTATGAACTTCCCCGATCCAGGGACCACGGTGTTGGCCTTGGTGGCCGCCAGGAGGTCCCTACAGAGCTGTCAGGCTACCGACTGAGACATACTGGGGGAAGAACCAACAGTAACAACAGCAGCAGCAGCAGCTACCGCAACAGCTGGCGTACCGTGACAGGCGAGCAGCTCCCGGAGCAGCTGGCGGACAGGCACGCAGCGCGAGTAGTCGGCCGGCAGCAGGATCATGATCACCACTTCGGCCACACTGCGCAGAAACTGTAGCTCGCGCTCCGGGTTGGCCAGATAGGACACCAGCGTGTACATCGGCAGGGTCGTCTTGCCGTCGCTGGTCGAGGTGGGTCCAGTGTCAGCAGGTAGTGGGGTAGTGGGGCAGTGCTAACAGCAGTAACGTCAGTGGGTATAAGGTTGGTTGGTTATTGGTTTTACGACACGTCGACCGTTGAGTCATGTAGCGTCGCCAATCTCTCACGCCAATTGGTCGCGGGCGAAGAGTAGCGACAGGTGAGTGGGTATAAGGAGTGTGGCAGCGGGGCAGCGGGGAAGACGGCCACTGGGGCACGAGGACAGAGGAGAAGCAGAGCAGCGTGTCAGTAGCAACAACAGTAACGTCAGCGAATACGAGGGGTGGGCAGCGGACATCGATGGCACGATCATGAAACCGGGAGGCATAATAGATCAGTCAAAACAGTTTGATGACAAGCACAATCGGCACTTGTTCCGCTGCGATAAGCGAAAAATGTGATGTTGGTTTCATGTGAATCGGTCACATGGTTCGGCCGCAATGCCAATTTTAGTGGAATTAATTTCCCTGCTCCCCCCCCCCACCAAATAAAAAAATATTAAAAAATAATCTCTCCCGCGGAGGTGTCGCCGCCGAGAAAGCGCGCGCCGGTATCCTTTTTTCCACGGCTGGCGAAATTCGTGGGAATCCCTGGTGAGGCGGCTCCCGTTGTGAAGCGCAAATGACGGCGAAAAATGTCGTCTGGTAATGGTTGCGGGCATCGACGATTGCAGCCAAACTATTTGCGATGGAGAAAATCCGAAGGGACCGTGAGCATCACAAAGTGAGGGGCAACACACGCATACAACTTTCTCCGCGAAAAGTCTTTCGACAGTGGCGTGGGGACGGTGTAAAACGAAGTCCTTTTTCACGGACCGAAACACGTGCAGCCCGTGTGACGATGACGGCCCGCGCACACACTGCAGCCCATGATAGTCAAAGGGAGAAGGGTAGCCGGTACATCGGCCCAGGTGATGAACGTGACGGCAAGTCGCCAAGTTGAGCCGTTTCCGAGAACCAGACCCAATCGTGAAAAACGCTGAAAAACGTCACTTCCGCTTTTCACATCCCCTCGCGTGCGCGTGAAGCGTGACCCGGAAATTGTTGGCATGGCGATGTTGGCAATTGTCGTGGCAACACCAAGGTATTCGTTTGGTGTCGATCGGACCATTGGTTGTCGAGATATGGCAGGGTGAATCGGATCGATCGGGAGCGCTAAAATTGGTGAAAAAAATCCCAGTTTTACATGCTATTCCTATGGGCGGCCGACCACCCGTCCTCTCAGAACCCCCGTGACGCTCACGCGCAGCACATTCACCCGATCGTGACGAAATTTTGTCCAGTGGATAGCCAACATTTGGGGCTTTCGCGTGATGTCAGCCATGTTTCGTTACCTGTGCTGTGGGCCGTGCCAATCGCCAATATGCGCCGGTCTCGGACTGTGTCGGGGATTTCCCAAATCCCATGTTAAACCAATGAGGGGGTAGTGCCAACTTTGAGCACGTGCCACGTGTCCAGCATACACCACACGACAATGAAACTCGGCACAGCACATCATACATCGATTGTCTGTCGGCTGTGAAAATTTCAAGCACGTGCGACCCATAGTTTGATCTACACACGATGGCAATCTACAAAAGGACAAAAGACGACAAACAAACATACCAACAAACTTTTTTACTCAAATATAATAATAGACAAGCGCCTTCGGCCCTTGCTCCGCTGCGGCAAAAAATTGGCGTTGGTTTCATGTGGATCGGTCACATGGTTCGGCGGCTATGCTAATTTAAACGTAACGTTGATTCATTTATCTGCTCCCGAATATTTCAATTTACAGAATCTCGCCGGCGGAGGTGCCGCGCCGCGAATGCGCCCGCCGGCTTGGTATTTTTTCATTGTTCAGGCGATAGCGTGGGACGCCGAGCTGAAGCCGCCACATTGTGAAGCGCAAGTTGCCCGCGAAAAATATCGTCTGGTAAGGGTAGCGGGCATCGACGATTGCAACCAAACTATTTGCGATGGGGAAAATCCGAAGGAACCGTGGGCATCACAAACAGTGGGGCTACACGCGCATATAACTTTCTTCGCGAAATGTCATCGGACAGTGGTGTGGGGACAGTGTAAAGCGGAGTCTTTTTCACGGACCGAAACACGTGCAGCCCGTGTGACGATTATGTAACAGAGTTGGTTTTCGGGACTTTATTTCAGAAATTTAGCCCCCTCCCACAGTTCGCCTGTCGCGACGGGTTCCGGCAGTTACCCGACGCCAGCCTGTCTGGCTGCTTACGTGGGCAGGCCGTCGCTGCGGTCGGGGCCGAGCAGCGGACCTTACCCTGTTCCCCTCCCCCTTTCCGGCCGGCGCCCTGCCACCGCGGCGTGACCTCGATGCCCGGCCGCTGTCTAACAGATGATGAAATGTCTGGGGTGATGTGACTGAGTGTGAATGCCAGTTATGTGAATGTGGTTGTCTTGGGTGATGTGTGTCAGTGATTATATTATGGGAACCCTATGGGCAGGTGCAAGTGCAGTGAGTATAGCTGAGATGTAATGACTGTGAGATGACCGTAGTATGATTGTGATGTGACAGACCCTGTCAATGTGACAATGTGTTTGGCGTGTCTCGCGTGTACGTGTGTATGTATGGAGAAATGACAGAAGTATGACAGATGTCATACCCCGTGGCCAATGACTTTGTCAGGTGTAGGACAGGTATGTATGATGCACGTGTATCTAGTATATATATGTGTGTATGATTTATGAATGTAGTGGAATATTGGATGACTGCTAGATGAATGTTCATGTGTCTCTGACATGTGAAATGTCAGTTGGGCTGCAGCGCCCCGATCTGCCGGCTGTCTGTGAACAGCGCGGAGCTACCGAGTCGGTATTGTTTGGAAGTATGTGCTGAGGCAGTAGCTCTGGTGTCGGACGCAGGACCGGCGCGAGGCTGCCGAGACGCAGAGTCAGCGGTGAGTCCCACAGAGGGACTGAACCTCAGAGCGACTCTGAGCTGACGTAGTCTGTCTCTGAGATAGAGACAGCGCGACCCGGCGAGCTGGTGTAGGGTGCATTGATAACGGTATTGTTCCTAAGTCGCGTGACCGGAACACGTACCCTGGCTTGGAGCCAAGGGCGTTGGCCCTGAGGTGAACTGATGCGCGAGATTGAGAGATGTGCTCACTTGCCACGGAGACGTGCGACCGAGCGGTCGCCGAAGGCGGGAGGCTGGCCGCCGCCGGCCAGGCGCCGACCCCACATTACGATACTGAGGTACGTCTGAGGACTCTGCCTGAGAGTCGCTGTGTGACTGCCCAGATGTAAGCTTACGAGATGAGAGTTTTAGCGCGAATGAAGATCGATCCGTATATAAGTTGAAATATCTGTTGCCACTGCTGCCTCTTTGAATATCTGAACTTGGAACATGAGATGAGAGACAGAGATGATATATGAATATGTGACTGTCGAGATGTATGAAGATGTGGTATGGCCGTTTGAATCCTGTGTGAAGCAGTTGTACCTGTCTGTGTCAAGATGAAGCTACAGTAATAACTCGTATATCACGCTGCACCATTAAAATCTGAAGCATTGTGGCCGTTTGACTATTGAGTAATTGCACGATATAAAAGTGCTGGAGGTGCCCGTCAAGATGGTCGAATCAGAGCTCTGAGATGGAAGCTCAGAGCTATTCAATTAATACGCCCGGGATCTTTAATATCGCCAACGTCAAGGTCCTGACTAGCTATCTACGTGCCAAGGAAGTTTGACTATTAGACATCTGGGAATGGAAAAATGTCTGATAAGCTCTGGGGAGCAAAACTTCTCCACAATTACGGCGCGCGCACACACTGCAGCGCTTGATAGTCAATGGGAAAAGGGTAGCCGGTACATCCCCCAGGTGGTGACGGTGACGGCAAGTCGCCAAGTTGAACCGTTTCCGAGAACCAGACCCAATTGTGAAAAAAGCTGAAAAACGTCACTTCCGCTTTTCACACCCCCCTCGCGTGCGCGTGAGGGGTGACCCGTAAACGGTTGCCGTGGCGATGTTGGCAATTGTCGTGGCTACACTATGGTGTTTGTTTGGTGTCGATCGGTCCATTGGTTGTCGAGATATGGCGGTGTGAATCGGGTCGATCGGGAGCGCTAAAATTGGTGAGAAAAAAAATCCCAGTTGTACGTGCTATTCATATGGGCGTTCGACGACTCGTCCTCTGAGGACCCCCGTGATGCTCACGCGCAGCACGTTGACCCGATCGTGACGAAATTTGGTGCAGTGGATAGCCAACGTTTGGGGCTTTCACGTGATGTCAACCATATTTCCGTAGCTTTGTTGTGAGACGTCCCAGGCGCCAATATGTGCACGTCTCGTCCGCCGCATGCGATTTCCCAAATCACACGTTAAGCCAATGACGGGGTAGTGCCAACTTTGAGCACGTGCCACGTGCCCGGCATACATCCCACGACAACGAAACTCGGCACCGCACATCACCCATCGATTGTATGTCGCGTGTGAAAACTTCAAGCACGTGCGACCCATAGTCGAACCCACACAGGATGGCACTCGACAAAAGGACACACGACGACAGACAGACAAACAAACAAAGTTTTTTTTAACGCAAATAGTATATTGTAGACAAGCGCATACGGCCCTTGCTCCGCTGCGGTAAGACAAAAAAAAATTGACGTTGGTTTCATGTGAATCGGCCTAATGGTTCGGCGGCTATGCCAATTTTAGTGGAATTCATTTCCCTGCTCCAGAATATTTATATTTACAGAATCTGTCCCGCGGAGGTGTGCCGCCAAGAAAGCGCGCGCTGTCATCCTTATTTCGACGGCTGGCGAAATCCGTGGGAACCGGTGATCAGGGCGGTTCACGGCTTCAAGCGCAAATTGCCGGCGAAAAATGTCGCCTGGTAATGGTTGTGGGCATCGACGATTGCAACCAATCTATTTGCGATGGGAAAAATCCGAGGGAACCGTGAGCATCACAAAGCTTGGGGCTATCTGCGCATGTAACTTTCTCCGCGAAATGTCATCGGGCAGTGGTGTGGGGACGGTGTAAAGCGGAAGCTTTTTCACGGACCGAAACACGTGCAGCCCGTGTGACGATGACGGCGCGTGCACACACTGCAGCCCATTATAGTCTGTAGGAAAATGGTAGCCGGTGCATCCCCCAGGTGGTGAAGGTGACGGCATGACGCCAAGTTGAGCAGTTTCCGAGAACCAGACCCAATCGTGAAAAACGCTGAAAAACGTCACTTCCGTTTTTCACATTCCCCTCGATTGCGCGTGACGGGTAACCCGTAAACGGTTGCCGTGCCGATGTTGGCCATTGACGTGGCAACACTAAGGTGTTTGTTTCCTGTCGATCGGTCCATAGGTTGTTGAGATATGGCGGTGTGAATCGGGTCGATCTGCGGCGCTAAAATTGGTTATTAAAAAAAATCCACGTTTTACGTGCTATTCCTATGGGCGACCGTCAACCCGTTCTCTCAGGACCCCCGTGACGCTCACACGCAGCACGTTGACCCGTTCGTGACGAAATGTCGTCCAGCGGATAGCCAACATTTGGGGATTTCAGGTGATGTCAGCCGTATTTCCGTAGCTTAGTTGTGAGCCGTCCCAGGCGCCAATATGCTTACGTCTCGTCCGCCGCATGCGATTTCCGAAATCACGTGTTAAACAAATGAGGGTGTAGTGGCAACTTGGAGCACGTGCCACGTGCCAGGCATGCACACCACGGCAACGAAACTCGGCACAGCATATCACACATCGATTGTCTGTCGGTTATGAAAATTTCAAGCACGTGCGACCCATAGTCGAACCTACACACGATGGCACTCGACGCAAGGACAAAAAACGACAGACAGACAGACAAAAAAAGAAACAAAGTTTTTAACGCAAATAGTATATTGTAGACAAGCGCCTTCAGCCCTTGCTCCGCTGCGTTAAGACAAAACATTTGACGTTCGTTTGATGTGAATCGGTCACATGGTTAGGCGGCTATGCCCAATTGTACGTAACGTTGATTCATTTATTTGCTCCCGAATATTTATATTTACAGAATCTCTCCGGCGGAGGTGTAGCCGCCGAGAAAGCGCGCGCCGCCATCATTTTATCGACGGCTGGCGAAATTCGTGGGAACCGGTGCTCAGGGCAGGGTTGCCAGACCTGGCGATATATCGCCAATTTGGCGAAATTCGAACCCTGTTGGCGATGGGAAAATCCCGGTTGGCGAATGGCGATGAAAAGCATAAAAATTGGCGAATTTTAGGTCAACACCACACTCCCCGGTAAAATGATGACATTTTCGTAAAAATAAGAAATGCGGGAATTTCTTCCATTTTTTTGCTGGATCGGCAAGGCTTACACCACACCGCCCCACCCCCTCCAGGCGCAAATCCAGAAATTCTCCGAGGGGGAGGGGGGGGGCGCGGTAATGCTAAGTGTGAAAACCGCGTCCCTTCGGAGCGCAGTTTTAGTGTTATTTTCCGCGCGCCCCTCCCCCCCTTGTATCCGCGCCTGCCCTCCAGCAGTCACCCGGTACATACACGCTATTAGCCGCCATGCGTCGGCTACATGCTATGCGGTACAGAATTTCGTCGGCAACTAGTGATTTACAAAATAGCCGTGGTGTGGCGCTGCGGGCGGACAATCCTGGGCTTGATGGCGCCACTGCGGGTACGCGCGGAGAAGTGCTGAACTGTCCAAATAAACGATAGCATGAACGTGGGATCAGTGATTATTGCTATTTTTACGTGAATAATTTTGCGTGATATAAAATAAGAGAAATATACATATGAAAACGTTTAAATCAAAAGCCATTATAAGCATTGTGAAACCAATTTACGTAGTTCTTGATACTACATCTTCTGCTTTGGAATGAAAACACGCAAATCTTGCCGAGGTCATTCATTCATTCATTGCCGTTGGTAGTTTGTTTGGTGCGTGCGCATAGTTTCTGCGCTGGCATTTGGCGTTTTAGCGGTCGTGTAAGTTGCAATTCGGTCAATATGGGAAAGTGGGATCAGAGGCAGTTTAAGGGCCACTGGAAGAGAGAATTTCCATGGGTAATGCTGTGCTCAGATGGATCAGGGGACGCATTCTGCAAACCATGCCAAGCAAGACTCCAACCTAAAAAGGACACGATAAAGAAACACGGTGACACTCAAGGACATAAGGAGAGAATGGGGACCGGCCCAGGCTCTTCGTCTCAGAGGAAGATTAATTTCGATCCGAGGAGTTACGAGCGTGAGCGACAACTGAAGGAAGCCGAAATCAAGTTGAGTGTAT
Source organism: Ashinkailepas kermadecensis (assembly GCA_034440615.1). Taxonomy (NCBI): domain Eukaryota; kingdom Metazoa; phylum Arthropoda; class Thecostraca; family Neolepadidae; genus Ashinkailepas; species Ashinkailepas kermadecensis. The sequence goes on along the minus strand of JAOTOM010002769.1, from coordinate 23,221 downwards.
GCACAGCGTGTCATTGCGCGATTAGAACGGTTGACCACTGCTCTGAAATTATAAAGGGCTATGCGAAGGGCAGTCTGTTGGAAGATCTGAAACTGCATCGCACAAAATGTTCGAAAGTTTTGACTGAAGTGGTCGCACCCGCGCTGCAGGAAGAAATATTTGCCGACCTGAAACGAGCGGACACACGCTACAGCCTTATCGTGGATGAGTCGACGGATATTTCGAGCCAGAAACACCTTTGTCTTTGTGTGCGGTACTTTTCTGTTTCAAAGATGGATATGGCCACGGCCTTCCTCGGACTTGTACCAGTGACATCCACAACTGGTGAGGCATTGTTCGCCGCCATCAAGGGTTTTATGGACGATCACGGAGTGCCTCTGGCGAACTGCATAGGCTTTGCGAGCGATGGCGCTAGCAACCTTGTCGGTGTGAACAACTCGGTCTGGTCCCGGTTGAAGGAAGTTGCACCGAACTGTGTTCTAGCTAGATGTGTGTGCCATAGCTTGGCACTTTGTGCTCAGCACGCGTTCAGAAAACTCCCCAGCAACCTGGAGTTCATGTCACACGAGATCCCCAAATGGTTTAAGCATAGCGCCATCCGGCGCGAGGAATATGCTGAGATTTATGATGTGATGTGCGAAGAGGAAGTCGATGGTGTGCCAAAGCCGTACAGCACGTCTATGTCGAAAACGAGGTGGCTGGTTCGTGGGAAAGTAATGTTTAACATACTGGCAAATTGGGACGCTCTCGGGGCGTACTTCATGAGCGTCTCTGACGACGGTGGAAAGCGCTTCACTGTCAAACTGCTGAGGGAGATGCTGTCGGACAAAACCAACTACCTCTACCTCCACTTCGCCCTGCCTCTAGTCCGGGACTTCGAGCAGGCCAACGGCGTGTTCCAGGCGACTGACGCTGAGCCCGGCAAGCTCCACGAGACGCTGACATCGCTCCACTGGAGCCTTCGTCAGCGTATGCTGAGCCCGGACCATGTGAAGTCAGGGAGGCCGCTGGATGAACGAGATGTTCTTCCTCTCCATAAGACCGACTTCGGGGCGAAATTTGAGATGGAAGCTGCAAAGTCTCACATCCCGTCTCGCCAGCTCGAGGAGGTAGGCGTTTTCTATTAAACTGTTCCCTAATGTAAGCATAATTACAATTACATATAACTCAAACTAAGTGTACATACGTGTAACTATGGATGGATATATGTACCTTGCGTATGCTGTCAGTGGCAGATCCACAAAGTGTACCCCCTACCAGGGGCGGATCTAGGAGGGGGAGGCACATCGGGCATGTGCCCCCCCCAACGGAATATGGGCACAACTATGTTTGTGTCCCCACCCCCAAAAAAATAACTGGGGGATCCAGATGTTCGACCTCCAAGGGGACGTGGAGGGGGGGGGGGGGTACACTCCCGAAGTCCTGGCGTTTCGGAATTTTGTATGGAATTTACGAAATTTCGCATGAGATTTTCAACTTCCGAGGGGGGTGCACTCCGAAGTCCCCATATGTTGGGATTTTGTATGGAATTTAGTGCAATCCCCTCACTTGAAACATACTTCCAACGTCCCTGTTTATCCCCCCCCCTTAAATTGGGACACTGGATCCGTCAGTGCCCCCCCCCCCTAAAAAAAACGTCGGCTAGATCCGCCCCTGACCCCACAGATTAGAATTGTCGCCGCTGCGCCCAGGCTTAGCACCCCTACGTCATGGGGCCACTGCGCCAGAAAGTGCGCTCCATCCCGCCCTCGAATGGGTGGCGGGTGCATTCCCAGTACCACCGAAATCTGCCTTCGAGGGAGATTAGGGGGGAGGGGCAGTCGGCAGTGCGCCGAAGTTGGCAAAATTGTAGCATTTCGACTTCTAGACAATGGTGCCCTTAAATCTGGCGCCCCTCGGATGGAATGCGCCCGTTGTTCCGGATGTTCCGCGCCCAGGGGGTGGGGGCCACGCGCCACCCCCCTGTATCCGCGCCTGGTCAAGGTTTTCATCCGCCTGCCCCGATTTTCAGGTCCGGATGCGATGCGTGAGCTTCATGGCAGAAGCAGTCAGACAGGTGGAGTCAAGACTTCCCTCTTCTAGTGAGGCGTACAGCAAGCTCCACCTGCTGTCCCCGCAGAAGTGTCTCTCTCACATCAGAGCCAGCTTCCGGGACCTACCACGGCTAGACCTGGTCGATGCGGACAACTTGTCAGTGATAGAAAGTGAGTACAGAAAACTGCTGAGCATCGAGTGGGCTATTTATGCTCTGCCGGAGGGAACGATTCCTTTCTGGTCATACCTACTGACGTTTGAGAACGCGATCGGCGACACGCCTTTCAAGGACCTTGCCATGTATGCTTTGAGTGCGCTCAACTTTCCAGTGAGTAACGCAGTGATCGAACGCGTGTTCTCTCATCTGACATTTGTCAAGAGTAAACTCAGGAACCGTATGGGACTGAAACTTCTTGACGCCATTCTCGCGGTTCAAACCAGCTTCCGCGATGGAAAGTGCTGCCGTGATTTCACCGCCACTGCCGGCATGTTTGCCCGCTTCAACTCAGCTGTAATGTATGCCGACAGTCAGAGCACTGATGACACTGATATGGATGGACTGTTTGGGTAAATGTCCCCACACCGTACGGTGAAGCCAGGTGCTGCCGATCGCCGCGACACCTTGGCGGGCGAACGCTAACGACATCTGTCCTGCACGGCCGCAGAATCACATTCACGTCCTTGTCACCGCCCGTGGAACAGTTGATCTCAGTGTGATTTAGTGTCACCATTCGCCAAGTGACTACAGCACGTGAGGGCTGCAAACAGACGGCAGTAAGGGTTGGCCTGTTTGCTACAGAGCGTGTCGTTGTTCAATCAGTGGTGAATTACGACTCCCGATCGAGAAGAGTGTGCAGTACTACGTTGGACAGTGAAGTAATTGCATGAGGCGGCATTGTGCGGTGCAGTTGGCACTGTGTGAGAGCGCGGTCTGGGCGCGTCAGTCTTTCATCGGAGTGTGATAACGTATGGCTCTGCCGCTAGTGTTTTATTCTGATACCTAACTGAGAATACAGAAGTCGCTTAACAATGGAACGTACGGCCCATTCACCCATGCTCGTACACAAATTACTCAGTGAAAACGGTCAGAGGTGACGTCATTGATGACGTCTTAACTCCGTGACCCAACGTGACCCGGGCCCGATTTTCTTTTCAAAAGGTCCGCAATGACTCACCCGTCAGCTATTCCAAGTTTCGGCGCTCTACGCGCGTCGTTTTTCTGTGGTCCCGGAAAACCTCCAGGGGGTCGGGGGAGGGGGGTGTGGCAGTCCCTCCCCCCTCGTCCGACGAGTGTTAAGTCTGCGTCCCACAGGAGCGCATGTTCGAAGATTAGCATTAACCCCACCCCCCGGGAAAAATTCCTGGATCCGCGCCTGGGTGCTCCGAGCCGCTCCAGTGTTCGGCGCAGAGCTCCACCGCGACATGATATCCCATTTTCAGGTAGATATTTCAGGTGTATGCAGTAAAAAAAATAGTTATTTATCGGTTTTGAATTATTTCGCAGACTGGTTTTGTAGCGGAAATTTGGCGAAAAATTGGCGTTTTTTCCTCCAAAATTGGCGATGGTTGGCGAAAAACATCGCGCGAATTGGCGAATCTCAGAAATTTTCATCTGGCAACCCTGGCTCAGGGTAGTTCACGGCTTGAAGCGCGAGTTGCCGGCGAAAAATGTCGCCTGGTAATGGTGGCGGGCATCGACGATTGCAACCAAACTGTTTGCGATGGGGAAAATCCAAAGGAACCGTGGGCATCACAAAGCTTGGGGCTATCTGCGCATGCAACTTTCTCCGCGAAATATAATCGCACAGTGGTGTGGGGACAGTGTAAAGCGGAAGCTTTTTCACGGACCGAAACACCCGCAGCCCGTGTGACGATGACGGCGCGCGCACACACTGCAGCCCACGATAGTCTATGGGAAACTGGTAGCCGGTACATCTCCCCAGGTGGTGAAGGTGACGGCAAGTCGCCAAGTTGAACCGTTTCCGAGAGTTACGACCTAATCGTGAAAAACGCTGAAAAACGTCACCTCCGCTTTTCACACACCTTCGCATGCGCGTGAGGAGTGACCCGTAAACGGCTGCCTTGGCGATGTTGGCAATTGACGTGGCAACACTAAGGTGTTTGTTTGGTGTCGATCGGTCCATTGGTTGTCGAGATATGGCGCTCTGAATCGGGTTGATCGAGAGCGCTAAAATTGGTGAAAAAAACGTGCCAGTTTTACGTGCTATTCCTATGGGCGGCCGACGACCCGTTCTCTCAGGATCCCCGTGACGCTCACGCGCAGTACGTTGACCCGATCGTGACGAAATTTTGTCCAGTGCATAGCCAACATTTGCGGCTTTCACGGATGTCAGCCATATTTCCGTAGCTTAGTTGTGAGCCGTCCCAGGCGCCAATATGCGGCAGTCTCGTCCGCCGCATGGAATTTCCCAAATCACACGTTAAGCTAATGAGGGGGTAGAGCCAACTTTGAGCACGTACCTCGTGCCCGGCATACATCCCACGCAGGGGCGTCGATTTGTATCCTTTTGTGGGGGCCATGGCCCCACCAATGTTGATCTTGCCCCCCCTCCCAATGTTGATTTGCCCCCCCCCCAATAATCTATGCTATTTTATGCTGATAAGAAAGCTAAAGGGAAAAAATGAAAAACACCATGCTAAGTAGAAACATTGATGTTAACCGCCACATTTTGTACTGAAAAGAAACAAATTTGGATTAGATAGTGGACTGACTCTCCACCTTTTGCTGAAAAATGTAAAATTGTGTGCAAAAAAACAAATAGAATAGCTGGGTTTCCCTCCACTGTGGAAGTACAGCTTACATCATAAAATGTTGAGATTAGCGATGCTGATGCATTTTAAACCAAATTGTCTGGGAAAAAAATATGCTAAGCAACTAAACAACAATTGCATGGTCATACTGATGTTTGTACACACCACCAATGGCAAAACCACATGCATATGGAGCTTGAACATGATTAATTCCATTCTCAATTTCCAGTCATTGTCAAACTTGCATGCAAGTCATGGTTATCATTGAGATTGTGGATATTGTTTGTTTGTTTATTTGGCCTCAAGGGCGCCTGAACTGCTAGTGGCTATCTAGCGCCCGAGATTGTGGATATACAAACTATAATTCCATTCAGCAACCTACCCATCACACCATCAGCTTGATATTTCCCAAGGTACCTACATGCCCAATGACAATGTGCATGCATTCAATATTGATATGGGGCAACCCAATCTCAAACTGAACCAACAAAAGCCACGTGTGAGCCAATCTGCCAGCGTATGAAAACATGAGAGCAAAGTCAGCAAGAAGCCGTATAGGCACCTCATTATAAGTTATATTTCTGAAGAAAGCAATAGGTATTAAGCTATTGCCACACATGACTTCCTAAACAAACCCTATAAAGTCATACAAGACCAGTGTCTGGTAGCGACATTAAATGCCGCCCACGATACTATTACCTTAGAAGGTACACCAAAGTTCGCCTTCAAGCTTTGGTGACGTCATAGTTTTTCATCTTATATTGCAGAAATTGGTAGCATCAGGTGTGTTTCAATTTCACTGCGCAATAGACAGTTAGAGCATTTGTCAATTTTCAATTTTAAAAGTTTAAAGAACCTAACCCGGCCAAACCTAACCTATCATAAGTTGCTGGTGAATAAAAAATGATTGGTAAATTTGCAGTTGAAGGTGATTTTTTTCCCTTTAATTTTTCTTCAGAATACCTTGTTCATGACGGTCACGGTGACGATGGGACCACTTATTTTCGGTGCAAATTCATTGTATTTTAATTTGAAAAAAAATTGACAAATTGTCCAATATTCCAACTTAAAAAACCTAAACCAACCTACCCTAACCAAACCTAACCCACTTGTTTGCTTTATGGTGACAAATGTGTGTTACAACTTTCTTGGTTGGTTGGTTGGTTGGTTATTTGGGCTTACGGCCGCATTGACTGCGTTGGTCATGCAGCGCCAATAAAACTTGTATTGTTCCCACCTTAAAGCACAATAATACCCAAAAATTCCAACAAAAATGTACAAACATGTTCAAAAAGATTTCTTCGTCTTGATAAGCAGCTTAGGTTGGGTTAGGCTGTGTTAGGTTTCTTTTTTGAGGTTGAGAATTTTCAAAAAATTAATTAATTGACATTTTTATTTTATTTATTTTGTTCTCAAAACATAAGTTAGGCTAGGTTAGGTTAGGGTTTGTTGCATTAAAAAAAAACATTTATGTATATGCTATGTTACCGAACTCAAAGCCCTTTTTGGCAATATTTTGTTCACAACCTGAAAAGTAAGCACTTGCACAGAAAATAAGTGGGTCCAATCATCTTAGTCACCTTCATAAATATGGTATTCTGCAGAGAAAAAAAATTAAAAAAGAAAAGAAAAAAGAACACCTTAAACTGCAAATTTACCAAATAATTCGGAATTTTGGGGGAAATTTTGTTTGGGAAATTTTGAAAAGTTTTCCCACTTGGAAAGCCTAACTTACTAACTAACCTAAACTAACCTAACTTAACCAAACCTAACCCATTTGTTTGCTATATGGAGTTAAATGTATGTAAAAACTTGTCTTATTCCCACCTTAAAGCACAATAATACCGGTTTGGCTAGGTTAGGCTAGTTTAGTTGTTTAACTTGGAAATATTTGTGCAAAAATTTACAAAATAAAATAAAATCGGAAATTTGCCTTCAAAAGCAGCTGACGTTAGGTTCAGTTAGGTTGGGTTCGGTTGTTCAATTTATAAAATTTTCAGAATATATATTGCTTAATTTTTGTTTCTGATTTTTTATTTCTCCAAAGTCGATTTGTATCCTTTTTGGGGGCCATGGCTCCACCAATGTTGATCTTGGCCACCCAATGTTGATTTGCCCCCCCCCCCCCCAATAACCTATATTTTTATGCTGAGAATAAAGTTAAAGGAAAAAAGAAAATAAAACACCATGCTACTTACAAAACTTCGTTGATGCCAAACAGCACATTTTGTACGGAAATGAAACAGATTTGAATTGGATAGTGGATTGACTCTCCACCTTTTACTGCAAAATTGAAAATTTTATGGAAAAAAACGAAGGAGTTGGATTTCCTTCCACTTTGCAAGCACGACTTACATCATAAAATGTCGAGATTAGCTGCTACCGATTCATTTTAAACCATTGTTTGAAAAATCTGCAAAGCCACTAGCCAACAATTGCATTGTCATAATGATGCTTGCACACATGACCAATGGCAGAAGCACATGCATATGGAGCTTGAACTGGATTCATCCCACTCAATTTCCAGTAATCGTCAAACTTGCACACAATCCAGTCCAGCCAACAACAATCAGTTTCCATTGAGATTGTGGGTATACAAACTCTGTTTATCTTCAGCAGTCAATCCATCGTACTATAAGCTTGATATTTACCTAGGTACCCACCTATATCCCAATGACAATGTGCATATATTCCATATTGATACGCAGCACCCCAGTCTCGACCTGCACCAAGAGCCGCATCAACATGTAATATCTGCTAGCTTATAACACCATGAAAGAAAAAAGGCAGCAAGAAGCTACATGCACACTGTATTATAATTGCCATCCTTGAAGAAAGCAATAGGTAAGTACTAGGCCGTAGCTTACAAGACTTTCTAAATGAACCTTGTAAGCAAGCCCATTTAATCAGGTACACTCACTAGATGATTTGAACGTTTCGGACTGATTGATCGTGACGTAACCAGTTCGATGTAGCCCGATTCCTATGCTATACAGGGAGCTGCTGCGATTTCCGAAAAACCATATATCGGATTGTATTGCGCCATTTCGCATGATTCTGGCACCGAAAGAGCGATCGCTTCGCTTTATTTCACCAATCTATCTACCACTTTTGCTCTAGCAATCGAAACTATCACGGTATATAGCGTCAAAGTTTTCTTGCACACTGCCCAACCCGCATCCCAAACTTCGGGGCAGTTACGCCCAGCCGTGTGGCGCAGAGGTATGAACTCAAACTCGAGATCCAGAGTTGGCGGGTTCGAATCTCTCCAAGAACCCTGCTTTTCAACAGCATTATTTTGCATTTTTAAATTAGGTAGGAACACTACTGCGTGCCATCACACATATTGAACACGCTAACTGCAACCTTAATCCTTGGCAACGCGGCACATATTTTATCGGCGCTTTACCGAGGCTTATTTACTGACGCACCCGAGCAGAAATCGGGCATATTCCAAATTCGGTGGAAAAATTCGGAGCAGCCTGGCAATCGCACTGGCGACGTCACAGCTCCGAAATATGGTCCTATGGCGGCTGCAGAAGTGACAAACACCTGCTTGTAAGTTATATAAGGTCAAAGCCCATCACCAAATGTGTCTGGAGAGACTTGATAGACACTAGCGTGCATTAAATGCCACAAATCGTGATGGGCGTTCCTCAGAACATCCAAAATCGTAACATCCAAAGAAAAAATTCTAGTTACAGAAATTCCAGCGCCTAAAGTCTAAATTTGAGGTTGCGGTCGACACATGTGACGGAGGTGAGACATTCGTGGTGCAAGTGCGCGCAGTGTTTAATCCGGAGGCCAATCTCACGTGACGTTGTACGGATTCGTTTTTTGTACTTCGCACTTTCTGATGTATCTGCAGATTGGTGTGATTTTAAATAGTGAATAAATAGATTGCTGATATTTACTTCCCAAAGGAACAGTTGAACTTCAACTTCAAATAGGTGAAGAAGTTGGCAAGTAAGCTTGAACAAGTCCAGTCCATGCCTTTTTCTGATTTGTGCTCAGGGTTTCCATGTTAATATCACATAACTACCACGTTTGTCTTCAAGAAGAGCTGTTTTTAGTTTACTTTTATGAATATTTTCATTTCACTACTCCTAGTGCTTTTTCTGCCCAGGATTGCGGCACCTAGTGTTGCATTTCCGTCCAGGGGTCGGCACACCTTCTGGTAAATTTACAGCTTAAAGTAATTTCTGATTTCTTCCTTTTTTTTAATGCAATGTTTAGGAATGTGATGAACATGATGTTACTGCTCATTTTGGTAATTTTGTGTTTTAAGGTGTTTTATGAATTTGTGGAATGTATCATTTCAATGCAATGTTTATGAATGTGACACACATGATGGGACCACTCATTTTCTATACAAATGCCTACATTTCAGGTTGTGAGTAAAATAACACTAGGCTTTGAATTAGGTGACATAGGTTAGAATATTTTTTTTTGATAAAAAAGAAATGCAACAGAACCTAACCTAAACTAGCCTAACCTCCCTTTGGAGAAAAACAAAACCGACACATCAAGTTTTAAAAATTTCAAGCAATATATTTTTTTTAAATAAAAACGTAGCCCGACTTAACCTAGTCTAACATAAGCTGCCTTTGAAGAAAAAAAGATCATTTCTTTCAAATTTCGGAACAATTTTTGCAAAAATATGTCCAACTTAAAACATTTAAACTAATCTAACATAACCAAACCTAGCGCATTTGTTCGCTTTATGGAGGGAAATGTGTAATAACTTGTCTTGTTACCACCTTAAAGCACAATAATTCTGGTTAGATTAGGTTGGGTTAGGTATTTTCATTTGTAAATTCCAAGAAAATAAATTGCTTGATATTTTTCCAATTTGTTTTTATAATTCCAAAGTCAGGTTAGGCTAGGTTAGGTTAGGTTATGTTGCATTTTTAATGTATTTCTTTTAATTGCTATGTTACCTAACTCAAAGCCCATTTTTAATGTTATTTTGCTCACAACCTGGAAAGTAAGCATTTGCACAGAAGATGAGTAGTGCCATCGGCTTAGTGACATTCATAAACATTGCATTGGAAATTTTAATTAAAAATATTAATAAAACACATAAAAGCACAAATTTAAAGTCCTTTTGTCTGCAAATGCATGCTTTTCACTTGGGAGGAAAAATAACACCAAAAAATGGTGTGGAGTTAGGAAATATAGCATAAAAACAATGTTCAAGATGTATGATGACCTTACCTAACATAGTTCAACTTCCCATAAAAGTAATTAATTGTTTTTAATTGAAATTTTCGAAGCATTTTTCTCAAATATTTTCAACTTTAAAAAAAACAACCTAAGATGAAATGCATACACTTGTACCTGAACTTTTTTGTGTAGAAAAATCATTAAAAAAAATATTTCCCAACAAATGATTTTTTTATAACTCAACAAAAGCCTAACCTAACCTGACAAACCTAACCCTTGCTTGCTTCGTAACATAACATAACCTAACCTAACCTAGCCTAGCCTTCCATGCAAGAAATGATTTTTTATGCCCAATTTCCAAGAAATTGTTTTTTGTTCTCAAACATTTTCAACTTAAAAAGTCTAGCATAACCTAATCTAGCTTGAACCGTTTTTGAAGAAGTTTTTTGGGGAAAAATTTACTAACTTACAACAAAAGCCTAGCCTAATGCAACTAGGCGAAACCTAGCGCCTTTGAATGATTCGTGGAGGTAAAATGGGTGTAAAACCTGTCTTGTGGTTATCTTAGACTGCAATAATACCTCTTTTTGTGCTACTGGTGCAAGTGATGAACCACCATCTGCATGCTGCATGAGAGCATTGCACTTATTGCTTCACAAAGAACAATCACATGTTGAAAGTACTATATTTACAGGAATGGAATCCTGTGCTGATAACATTTTCCGAGTTCTAAATTTGCAGATCAGATCTACATCATTTGTGTTAATAAATATGATAAATTCATAGAAATGCATACACCGGTTTGTGGACAAGAAGTTATTCTGATGATTTCTGATGTACTGGAAAATGGCGTTAAGTTACTTGCATCTCAATAAGTGGTCAGTTCACGAACAAGACAGCAAATTCACTCAAATAGCACTCAAAACACCAGGCGGCTCATTCTTTTTGCAAGTTTAAAATCGATGACAGTGCTTTCCTGAATCATGTTTAAAGCACATGAAGGAAATGTATTGCTGACACTTGTAAGGAACTGATGTGTGTAACCTTTAAGTAACATTTCTAATGTACTGATGTTTGCACACAAAACATAGCTCACTATTCTAAATAGCATGGGAAGTATGATGCCATATATCATGGCTAATTTATGGGCAAACTGTTATGCAGCAGATTCCCTGCATTGTTACTTAGTTATTTGGGCTTTAGGGCACATCGACCATGTTGATCGCATAGCTCCCTGCATTGTTGTTAACTGATACATCAGTATGTTTGCAAATTCACTGATGAGTGAATCCATACCATTCGTACTGGGGTGTAAAAGCTACATCATAATATTGCTTCTGCAATGCATATAACAGAAACCAATCTTGATTGTCCTACTTACTCATGACACCATAGAAGTCAATGAAGTCAATGAAAACCATAGAAGTCAATGGAAATGTAACTTCATCCCCTGTATTGTTAATGTAAACAGAAGTCTCTTGAACCATATGTTATGTCCTGCACAGTGTTGCTCCATCCACCTCCAACTCCAACCCTGACCAAACTTCAGGAGTCATCCATCTCCAAAATAGTCTGTTGAAGAAGGTATGTATTGTAGCATAACTACTGTGACCTGAATTCGATGGTATCCATGTTGCCTTACAATCCATCCGTGCTGATCCATGTAGCAGATGTTTGACTTTCCTCAAGGTTGGTTATTGGTTTTACGACACGTCGACCGTTCAGTCATGTAGCGTCGCCAATCTCTCACGGTTGGTTGGTTGGTTATTGGTTTTACGACACGTCGACCGTTGAGTCATGTAGCGTCGCCAATCTCTCACGCCGATTGGTCGCGGGCGAAGAGTAGCGACAGGTGAGACTCGAACCCACAACCTTTCGATTGTGAGACGAGCATCTTACCCCTAGACCACTCGTCCCCGCCAATCTCTCACGCCGATTGGTCGCGGGCGAAGAGTAGCGACAGGTGAGACTCGAACCCACAACCTTTCGATTGTGAGACGAGCATCTTACCCCTAGACCACTCGCCCCCTGACTTTCCTCAAACTGTCTGGATAACTGGGGAGTTGAAATCACATGTGAGTGATGAAACAGATGAACTATTCCTGGATTTTTATGTTGCATCATTGCATGGCAGTGACATACCGAATGGGGGAGGGGGCATTGTGGGCAGTTGCCTCCCCCCTGACAGGTTGTGGGGCCCCCAAGAATCCGCCGAGCTCAGGAAAAAAATGCGCCATGCTCCCTAAAAATTCCACTCGGTCCACCAAAAATCGCACCGGGGCTCAGAAAAATCACATTGGGGGCCCACAAAAGTAGCGCAGGGGCCCCGATAATGACGCTGGGGCCTCAAACGTTTGCACCTGGGCCCCTGAAAATCACACTGGGGCCGCAAAAAAAGTAGTGCCGGGGTTCAAGAAAATCACGACGGGGGCCACAAACGGTCGGGCCGGGGCCTCCTGAAAATCACGCTGAGACTGGGGTACTAAGAATTATCACCTGCAAATCACGCTAGAGGTCTGACAGGTCCCACCGGGGCTCTAAGTCTCGTTGAGATCACCCAACAAATGAAGCCGGGTAAATGAAGAACAGTCCGGACACGGAAAACCAATCTGGGATCTCAACAATTGCTCCAAAAGCCCACAAAACATGTTGGGCCCAAAAAAACGTGTCATAGCCACCGTAAGGGATCCCAACAAATGACCACGGGGCCCCAAAAATCACACTTAGACCAAACAAATTTCACGCCGCTTCTCTTGAAACTCTCACTGGGGCCAAGACGTCGTGCCGGAGCCCCACAAGTTGCAGCTGGCTTCCCAAGGGCCAATATATATCCGGAATGTCACCCTGCGGACACAAAAATTGCGTCAAGGATCCACCAAATAAGAAGTCGTCGGACGCCGGAAAAGAAACCTGTTGGGGCACGGAAGAAAAACGCACCGAGAGCCCGAAGAATCGTACCGGGGTCCAAAAATAGCCTGCAGGGGGCTTATAAAAATAGACTTCACCACAAAAACCACAAGGAGACTCCATCGAATCGACCAGAGCACTAGAAAATTCAGAATGGGTCCGGAAAGAAAATTATCCGAAAGGCCTTTCTACTCTCGATCGTGCAATCTGCGGGGAAAAAACACGTTGAGCAGCCGCAGTTGCAGTGGCGTACGAAAGGGAAAAATTCATCTCCCTAATGTTAGGCACCAAGGAAATACTTTCACCCATCGTCATCACTGTTCAGATCTGCTGTGCTCTGATGCTCCGGAAATGCCGGTGTGTTTTAGCCTGCATCTGATCGCTGAAGTATTTTTATTTAAGCCGGTGTGTGTTTGTTGGTGTGTGGAGTGAGGAGGAGGGTAACGGTGACGGTGACGGTGACGATAGATCCGAGCCCACTATATGGCACTGCAGTCGCATGCTATTACTCAGAGTTGTTATGTTGACATGTACTGTGCACTGCTCTTTTAATTATGTGACTTCACCAGTTATTGGACGATTTTCCCCGTTAGTGAGGATGCTGAATAAACAAACATACACATCGTCGAATACAAAATCAGAATTTCTGAGAGCAGAAAACATAGTGGGCGAATTCCGATGTTTTTTTTTTGGGGGGGGGGCCTAGTGCGTTGGCACTTCGCGCGGCAAGGCGCTCCCGTTCTTTAGGCCTCCAACAGCATGTGAAATGTCTTTCCACTGCCCTTCACCAGGAGCCTTAATGCCGTTCCTCGTCGTATTCGCCCCGCGTCATCGTCCATTGTTTATTGTCTATCGAGTGGTTTACGACGCACTTTATGCACGATCACGGCTAATGATCGTGCTGCTTACCCACACTGCTTCGTCGGTGAGCAGTAGGATTGGGACATGTCCCGAGTAGTGTTAGTGTTGAACCCAGGACGTTGGTATTCAGAGCTCAACGCCATAACCACTCCCCCCCCCCCCCCCAGTCATTGGGGATGGGGGCGTCACTATCGTTATCAACTGGCCACCAGCCGCTTCTTGACCAGTACCTCATCTCATGGGCGATCCGGATCCTCTGGAAGTGCTGCTTCACTTTGTTGAAGACGTCGGAAGCTATGAAGTCCACTTCATTGATGGCCGACAGACGGTCGCGAAGTCTGCGCAGCGACTCCCACAGTTCGTACCTGTGCAGAGTTGGCAGATGTCGAAAGGGGTGGCTGACTGGCGGTGACCGACTGGAGTGACTGATTCATTGATACCGGTAGCAATCACTGAACGTTGAGTTCGACGAAAATGGTGGTTGAGCCTAAGACTTCCGAGACAGGACGCGAGTGGGTTTTCTTTTAAATCAATGGCACAGTTCAAATATCAAACAAACGTCTGAAGGTAAGAATGATTAACAATGATATAAAATAATAAAAAATACGTGAATACCGCATAGTAGTCCGTGTAACCCAATGTTCGGACCACGTGAAGAAGTGCGCCTGAATTTCTCCATATGCGCTTAACATGCTACAATGGGCCGGATCACGTCCAGGGGGCTGGGGAACGTCGTGAGACGTACTTGATGAGCTCAGCCTGCAGATGTGGTTCGGCGGCCAGCTGACAGTACCAGCTGCTGAAGAAGTCGTCCACCAGGTGGCTGACGATGTCAGCCAGCACGTCATCGACGGTTCTGCTGATGATCAGCGGCCGCTGGTGCCCGTTCGCTTTGTCATCACGCTCGCTGGACAACTGCAAACAATGCCACCCGGTGACGCTAGTGGCCAGTGAAAACCCATACCGAGCGGTCAATGACGTCAGGATCAGACAGAAACGGTGTGATGTTCATCATGTACGTCACATGGCATACTTCTAGTATGCATTGCTTCTGAAAATATGCACATGGGTGCAACCTAAGTGACTACAATAATCATGAAATGTATCCTGTGAATATTCCAGCATTGTGGGGAAATTAACCAGATTCCTTACAAAAGGCTTCAAAGAAGCTGACTGAAGTTTATTTATCAAGACAGTTCCTCGACCATTCCGAACTTTCCATGTTACCTCCAACATGTTCAAAGGGGAGATGTCCGACGTCCGGTACATCTACCTGCAACAAGCCAACTCACATTCAGGGCATTTTTCACCAGATCCACGGGTATCGGCCTGGTGACTGTGGCCTTCTGCGGTGTGCCGAGCTTCAGGTGCATCCAGACAGCCAGCAGGGCGCCCACGAGCACGCACAGCAGACAGGCGATGCCCAGCACCAGTCGTACCGTCCAGTGTAGGCTGTACGCCGACACCAGACAGGCGGCTAGCAGAGCCGCCGCCGCTGCCACCGTCCGCCTCATCGCCTGCCGCCTGTGGACGGCGGCGGCCGTCAGAGTTACATCCCACCACCAGCAGCTGTTGGAGCTACACCTCACACTGGCAGCTGTTGGAGCTACACCCCATGCTGGCAGCTGTTGGGGCTACACCCCACACCTGGAGCAGTCATTGCATTCAGATTGCATATGAAACATGGGAATGAATATGACACTGAAACTATCTACCACTTTGGCTTTATCTGTGGCAGAGCATCTGATCATAGCGAACCCTGAGTATGATATTTCCACTGATTCAATTCAAAAATATTGTACAAAGTATTATTGTAGAGCCAAACAACCATAACATAGGATTTGAACAAAAGGGTCACTGCTGTACTACCAACATACAAGAATGCTCACCCTCTTGGACGACCACCATACAAGAACGCTTATCCTCCTGGATGACTACCATACAAGAATGTTAATCCTACCAGATGACCACCATACAAGTTTATCCTCCTGGACCACGTATCTTCATAACTACCTATAACAATTTACAAGCATGATCCCTCATTCCACTATTCATGATGTGGGTTGTTTGAAAAAATAAGCATAGGAACACTCAATGCAAGCCTTCCTGTGCATTGTGCATGTCCCTGTTTCTCTGAATTCTCATTTGCAATGTCAGCATCACAATGTTTTTTTTAATAGCACCATTTGAACATATGTATTTAATTATGTTGTAAATGCTCATCATGTATGGGTAAAATACTTTTGTGTTGTCTATGAAATATTACTGTTATTTGGTGACACAAAACCCTCAACATGAAACTTGTCCATTCCAGTATGACCTGGCATCCACAGAAAGAAAATATATTTGGCAGGAGGCAATGAGTGGAGGATGCTGATATCAAACACCATGGTGTTGAATATTTTGATGGGTTGAACATCCTGTAAAGAGTATTTCAGGCAGGGTTAGAAAATAGGCTGTTCCTTCATTTTTGACATCCAGGAACTATCCTGTCCAGAAAATTATCTTCTCATTTTTTCTCAATTTGAAAATTGAGTGCTGATGTTTGACAATTAACTGATCTGTGGCAAAGTCCCCAAGACTAACTGGAAAATACAAACTCAGATTGTGGTAAAACAGGTTTGAAGAAAAATATTATCTCCATATTTCATTAACCAAATGTTTTCTCCTCACATCTAGAATTACAAAGCTCAAATCCAACCCTGGTTCTGAGTCCATACAAATGACACTGTATAATTTGTGTGTTATACAGGGTATAGTGTTCAAATTTGCTGATGACATCAAGCTGGTAGGAGTGGCAAACAGTAGTGATCAATCTAATAATATTCAACTAGACTTAGAGGACCTAAAAAAGTGGGCTTATCAATGGCAGATGTCTTTCAACTATGATAAGTGTAAGGTTATGCATCTGGGGTTTGGAGGTGAGATGGGAGGGAGGGAACTGAATGTCATTGAAGAGGAAAGAGACTTAGGTGTGTTGGTTTCAAAAGACCTTAAAGCAGAAAAAAAAACAATGTATCTCAGCTAAGAACAGGGCACTCAGAATGCTGGGACTCATTACTAGAAGTGTGAGATATAAGAGTAAGGAAGTCATGAAAAACTGTATGTAGCATATGTGTAACCCCTTTTGGAATATTCTGTACAAGCATGGAGCCCCTACCCAGAAAAAGATATAGACATGTTAGAAAGAGTGCAGCACAAAGCAACTAGACTCATCAGTGGAATAGGCAACTTAGAATATGGAGAAAGGCTTGTGGCATTAGATATGTACTCACTCAAATATAGGAGATTAAGGGGAGACATTACTGAAATGTACAAAATTGTTCAAGACATAAAAGATCAGTGCAACTATGAGCCACAAGGGCCCTTCTTGGTTGCACTCTGGACACTGAACCAGTTGCCCACCAAATCCGTCAATCAACCCTCCCTGGAATACAGAAAAACAAGCCCTCTATTCTGATAATTATAGTCTATGCTGTGTTTAAAGATGTTCAGTGTGCTGCTACTGACAATGGTTTCTGGCAGCTGATTCCAGTGTTCTACTACCCTGTTGGTGAAGAAAGACTGTCTTAACCTTGACCTGCTGTGATTAACTTTAATTTGTAATTGATGACCTCTAATTGCATCATTTCTGTTAAATTCAAACATTTCCCTGAGATATCCCTGTTCCTGACCATGCACAAATTTAAAGACCTCGATGAGATCTCCTCTCAGCCATCTATATCTAAGTGAAAACATTCAATTTCTTCAATCTTTCCTCATATGCCAGGTTGCCTATACCATTAACCATTTGTGTTGCCCTCTTGCGTACTCTCTATAAAAGCCAACAATCTTTTTCATAACTAGGGGACCAAGCTTGGACACAGTATTCCAAATGTGGCCTGACATATGCACAGTAAAGCTTCCTGATGACTTCCTCACTTTTGTATGATACATTCCTATTCATTGCCCCAAGCATTCTTAGTGACTTCGTCCTGGCTTCTTTGGTCGGTTCTGCTGCCTCCAATTTTGTGTTAAAAATAATACCTAAGTCCTTCTCCTGCTGAGTCACAGATAGTACTTGGCCACCCATCAAGTATGGATCCTTCATATGCTACCTACCTACATGCATGATTTTGCACGTATCAAATTAAATTTCATTTGCCATTTTTCGGACCACTTCACAAGCTCATCTAAGTCTTTCTGCAGCAAGACCTGCTCATTGTGTCCTGTTATTGCCCTAAAGACCTTCAAATCATCTGCAAATTTCAAAACCTTACTGCTTAGGCCACTTTCAATGTTATTTACAAATATAATGAACAACAGTGGCCCCAGTACTGACCCCTGGGGGACTCCACCAAGAACATTTTGCCATGATGACTTTGTACCATTTAGCATCACTCTCTGCTGTCTATCTGAAAGCCACAACTCTATCCATTTTAGGATGCTACCTAAAGGACTAGATCAGGTCAATTTGAATGACACTCTTCAGCTTAGAGTGCCACATAGGGGTCATCAATTCAGGTTAGACAAGTTGAGGTGTAGGACAGCTAAGCAACAACAGGTTTTCAGTCAAAGGGTTGTTGATCAGTGGAATAGGCTGCCTGCTGATGTTGTGGGGAGTTCCTTAATACCTTATTGAATGTATGTAAAAGTAGGGTACACAGATTTTTTAGACAGGAAAATCTTGTTTTTGCATTCTAATTTGTGATGGATGGGGTGAGATTTATGCTAAGTAAGTGTGCATGACACAGACCCCTTTAAGCAGGCATGGGTGCAGTTTGAAAATTATTGGTAAAGCATTCAATCCACATGTGTTAAGAGGGACCGCAAATAGGGCTGGATAGCTATGGTAGACCGGCATTGATAGGTGTGTAGGATGTTGGTGGATATTTTCTTTAGGATGTGGTGATGGTTGGGGGTGGGTCTTTTTACCACAGGCTTATGGTATTTCCTTCCATTTACAGACTTAACTGGATGGGCTCACCCTTGGGTCCTTTATTATTAAGTCTAAACACTTTATGATTTTATATAGGGTGTACCTAGCAGTGGATTCAGCACTTTCCTTCAGGATATGATACTGATGAGATTGGTTATTGTGGCACAATGGGCATGATTGGAGGAGTTTGTAATTGTTGAGGAGTGTGTTATGCAATATCAGGTGAATGGTGCTAGATAGGCTGGGATATATAGCTCCCTAGGAACTTGAGATAATGGATTGACTGGGGTGTGATCATGTGCTTTTCTAGTATCTTTTCTAGATAGGCTTAACATAGATCGGCCCCTGTGGCTCTTATTAAGCCTTAACACTTTATGACTTTATGGCAGTGGAAATGTTTCATCACAAAACTGTTCGCCAATAACACTAGTACAATTGGGAAGCCTTGCCAGTTTTTGTTTTGCTTTTTAAAAAAATGTTGGGCCTCTACTGGTGGACTTTTGTACAGCACACATGCACAATATCTACATAGCAGATGTTCCATTTTTGGCACCCTTGTGGGACAGATTGCTCACATGCTTGCTCTCAGCTTTGCTGCCATAGTGCATTGTGCACACTGTGACTGTCTGCATTATTCGCATGGTGAGCAGAGGACTGCTCTGGTGACAAGAGGCAAAGCAGTGGCCTTTAAGGCATGCCACTGACTGAACAATCTGTTTAAGGGCAGATCATACCTGTGAATCCTGTGCCACCTGCACCTGTTGGTCAGCATTAATCATGTGGCATGGCAAACACTCCCCAGTTACTGTCATATGCTGGGAGCAGGCTAAGGAAAAGTGTGCTGGGAGTCAGACTCAAACTAAGGGCCACCTGAAACAGGTACATTAGCCAACAATGCCACTGAGGTGGTCAAAAAGTAGTGTCTGGGGCCTACATCACAGCACCCATCTTTCCACCATGGCTTGACCCAACCATATAAAAGTACTCAATAGTCCATGTGGTTGCTTCTTTATTCTCAGAAGGCCACTGTTACTTCTAAGTCAGCAATCTAAGACTTAATGCAATGGGAAAGGAAAATTGAATCCACACCATGCAACCAGAAATCAAACAAAGGAGCTTTGCTTGCAGTTCATCAAAATGGTATTGTTAGAGCATCCCAAACTTGCTTAATGACACCAGCACTTGCATTCAATCTGCTATGCAGCGCTGTTCAATTATATACATAACTTGGCATGAGGGCTCCATGAGAAGCATTATTATAGGTGCTTTTCACCCCATAAGAGCAACAGGAAGCAATAAATAAATTATTTGGCAATGCAGGGAAATTGATATGAACTTTGAGGGTTAAGATTGTAGTAGTTCTGGATGCTTCAGCAACAATCATAAGTAAGGAAGATTTAAGAGTTTCAAGGAGATTATCGAGAAGGGAGTTCTATGTAGAGAAGGGAATGCCAAAGAAGAAAAAGTATTTATATATAGGTATTATTGCAGTTTAAGGTAACCACAAGATAAGTTTTACACACATTTTGGTATTATTGTCTTAAAATGTGTTTATTTTATTTTAAATAAAAAATAAAATTATTCAGAATAGCATGTTTATGAAGGTGACTAAGATGATGGGACCACTTATTTTCTGTGCAAATGGATTTTGTTTAATCCAACTTAAAAAACTTAAGCTAACCTAACCTAACCCATTTGTTTGCATTATGGAGGCAAATGTGTGTTAGCATTCTTCTTGTTACCACCTTAAAGCACAATAATACCAGTTTCCAATTTTTTGTGATCAAAAATCACAAAAATTGTGATTTTTTTCTTTAAAAGCAGCTTAGGATAGGTTGTTTGGTTAGGCTGGGATAGGTTTCATTTTGAACTTTGCGAATTTTCAGAAAACAAATTGCTGGTGGGGTGGGTTGGGTTGGGTCTGGTCTGGTCTGGTCTGGTCTGGTCTGGTCTGGTCTGGTCTGGTCTGGTCTGGTCTGGTCTGGTTTGGTTTGGTTTGGTTTGGTTTGGTTTGGTCTGGTCTGGTCTGGTCTGGTCTGGTCTGGTCTGGTCTGGTCTGGTCTGGTCTGGTCTGGTCTGGTCTGGTCCGGTCCGGTCCGGTCCGGTCCGGTCCGGTCCGGTCGGGTCGGGTCGGGTCGGGTCGGGTCGGGCCCGGCCGGGCCGGGTCGGTTTGGTTTGGTTTGGTTTGGTTTGGTTGGGTTGGGTTGCATCTTTTTTCTTTATTTTGAACATTACTTTTATGCTGGCCGTAACGATCGCTATACACCAGCGCCGCTGCCTGTGTACATCGACGTCTGCGTAGATGTACGCAGACGAGCGGCTCCGTGTAAATAATAAGAGATCTGCGTCGGTATACACTGAAGTCACCTGTGTAAATCAACGTCCGCGTGGGTTTACGCTGAGCAACAGCTGAGTGTAAATCGACGCGCGCGTCGATTTATACGCGTCCCTGTAAAACGGGCTAAAGTACGCAGATCTAGCATATTTGGTTTAAACTAGATAAAACCGAAGCCACGTGACGTCATATACCAAAAGTGCCCTTTTATGCTAGAATACTGCTGAATTATATTCCGGTTTTGGATTATCCAGATAAATCTACTGAATATGGTGCTTTTCATTTTCGCACTATTATCATGGATCATGTACGCCTGGATTGGAAACCAACAGCTGTTAGCATATCAGCCCACCTAGCGAAGGGTAAGTAAAAACACGGAAACGCGGCCGGTTTCAGGCAGTGCGCCTATGGGAGCTCATGGTACACATTTCGTATTGGTTTTTTTCCAATTGATTCAGCCATCCCAGGAGGATTGCATCGGCCTTTCATGATACAGAATTGATCAAGGAACCTTACCGTTCTTTCCTTATTGATTTATTACGCTCCGTTCAGAAGTTGTCGTGGTGCGAAGTGAAGACATTTGTGAGAGGGAGCCAACCTCGCCCCAAGGGTCGGCCCACCGATGTTGATATCTTAATGATCTTTATCTTGAATCTTTATCTCTTATCTCTCTATATTTATCTTGATCTTGAAATGATTGGACGGGCAAAGTACATGAAGGCAATGGGCAGACCAAAATTAATTGGAGGGCACATTCCATTGGCACATTCCATGTTAGAAGTTGAAATAATTGCAGGGGTGGGTTAAGCAAACATTGAGGTGGCAGTTCCCTTCAAAGGTCTATAAAACAACGCCCCTGAGTCGAACGACTGGCAAGTGGTAGTAAATCGGCGAGAGGTAGTGGCGTTGCCAGCTAGAGTATGTTGCAAGGGCTTATCCAAGGGCTACCTTGTTGCCCATTGCAATTCCGAGTCGTTGCTTGTAGTTGTTTTGGTCAAATATAAACGTGTTATTGTCCAGACAATGAAACGTGAAAAAAAAACTTTTGATTCATTGTCTGGACAATAACACGTTTAGATTTGACCAAAACAACTACAAGCAACGACTCGGAATTGCAATGGGCAACAAGGTAGCGCCGCCTGTGGCCATAATTTTCATGCACAGTTTTGAACAAATGGCGATAAATAGCACCCCAATCAAGCCGGATTTCTTCTGTCGATACATCGATGACTCATTGGGTATTTGGAAACACACACACGCAGAACTTTTAGACTTCATCACTCACCTCAACAGTCTGCACAGAACTATCAGGTTCACCTTGGATGACACACACAACAAGAAATCTATCCCTTTTCTGGACACCCTGATTACTGTAGAAAGCGATAGCAGATATACGACCGAACTTTACATAACACCAAACCATTCAGGCATCATTCTTCACCACTCGTCAGCGCATCCGATGGGCACTAAGAAATCTGTTATTCGATCCGAATATACATGAGCGACCCGCTTGTCGTCAGACGAGGCTGCCACCATTAGATCAACGAATAAGATCGATCGACTTTTCGAACAGAACAAATATCCATCATATCTCCTACATGGACTGAAACGAGAGGTTCTCCGTCCGACGAATAAACCACACGAACATCGAATACCGAAGAGGGCGACCAGAACACCGCAAGATATAGATGGGTTTCTGACTCTGCCATACGTCGACGAAAAATTAACAGCAAAAATAAACTCAGTCATCAGATCATCAAGTTTAACCGTGCGTGTCGCCTGGGCGAGCCCCGCCTCCATAAAAAGTTTATTAGTTAGGTCAGACATCTCCCATCTTCAATGCCCTGCGGGAACCCGGCGCTGTTCGGCGTGTTCAGCCGGAGTGGCTGGGAAGTGTCACGTAGCTGGGCTTGTGTACCGAATTAGTTGTAATATTTGCACCGATAGCGGCCAACAGGCCACATACATTGGCGAGACAGTTCGCCCCGTTCGCCTACGGTTCAACAAGCACCTACGCGATGAAAAAAAAAGAACAGGACGTTCGACACACCGATGGGAGACCATTTTAGACAAGCCCACAGCAATATCAGTATAACTTCAGCTAAAATTTACCTCACCTTGGAGATCATTAAAACTTGCAAAGACCACCGGGGGCGCAAAATCACTGAGTCGATGTGCATTCGCGAATTTAGACCAAAGTTAAATAGAAACTATTCCTCCTGGCGTTT